>VDFB02000002.1:188268526-188338233 GCA_007258455.2 Sequoia sempervirens
CCTCTATGTCCTCATACTCAAGAAATATTCTTCTAGCTGGAACGATCCGATTGATCAACTCTTAGGGTTTAGACTTAGAATAAGCGCTCTTGGATGCTTTCAATCTTGAAATAGCCCTTATTAGCCGCATTGGTCTTGATCAATTGCTTCTTCTTCCTCTTCTACATCTGAACCTTCTTCCTCTCCTTCATCCTCACTTTCCTCCCTCGGGTTTAACCCTCTTCTCAACTGCTCTTGTAACGCATCAATTTGTCTCTAGAGGGCTGCCAGTGCATCTCTTCCACTAGCATTTTTGCTACCTTGACTGCCTCTTGCACCACTATGCCTACCAGGCATCACTCTTGGAGGCATCTTTCTTGACCTCGACCCACAACCACGGTCCTGGTGCAAACTGCCTCAAGATCGGTGATCTGTCCACACACTCAAGAAAACCTTGCTATGATACCACTTGATGAGGGCACTGCCCGAGACTTCGAAAATAACTCACAAACAAGAGAATAATTTTATTATTCAGAAAATGGAGCTTCTTACATGTAGAGGATCTCAAATCCCCAAGTTCTACAACACATGCAAGTTACAGAAAGCTACAGAATAACCCTTTTGCAATATGCGATCTTGTCCCAAAAAAAAAAGTTCCCCAAAAATTAGAAACCCGCCCATAAATAGAGCTCCTCATTAGTTTGGAGCCAAAAACAACATTCAAATTTGAGTTTAGGCGGTTTGGCGCTGAAAATTTAGAACATGAAGTTCAAATTTCAAAAGAGCATTTGCAATTGTATCTTCTAGAAAGTGCGCCAACTTCTCGGGGCCATAACTTTTGATCCGGGACTCAGATTCGCAAACCGTTTGAACCGTTGGAAAGGTCCCGAAGTCAATAATGCGCTCAAAATTAGCTATGCTAATTTTGGAAAGTTTCGAGGCCGATCCGGGAGCTCTAAGTGCCTCAAATCTAACTCAGAAGATTTTCAAGTGCAAATCTGGGAGACTAAAACTACACTATCTTTCAACCCAAGAACCAAAAATAAAAACCATAAATTGAGAATTTCATTATGACGAAAAGGGTATCCAAAAATGTAAAGAAATATAAAAACTGAGAAACTTGAAATTTAACTATTTTTGGGTGATGCAAGATTGCCCTTACACCACTAGATGCTCCTGCATCATGTAGTCAAAGAATTCAAGAAGGTTAAGTTAAGCCTTTTAGCCTATGAGTTACTCAGAGTCCTAGCTATTAGAAATTCCTTCTTTAGAATGCTCAATGGGACGGCTCAATCCAAATCAACCCAAGAATCAACTGCCAAGAGGGTTTCATTTGATACCTCCCAAGGTGAGCTTGTGATTAAGGAAATCTTGGGAAAGAAGCATGATCATCCCCCGAATCAGTAAGAAAACAAGCAACTAGATAAAGAGAAGAATCAAGCACAAACAAGGGATAAAAACAATGATAAAGATAAGGCTCAAGTAGCCCAGGCTGATGTTTCAATAGGGTTGTTCTAGGGGAAGTTGGAGACCCCTCCTTTCTTGACAACAATCAGAATATTTGGAAAGAATATGCACAACTATTTGCTTGATTTAGGTGCTTCAGCCAACGTCATGTCATTGGCAGTATGCAAATCCTTGGGAATAACTCCAACCCCCTCCTGATGAAAAGTAACTCAATTGGATAAGACCAAAGTGAACATAGTTAGAGAAATGAACAGGATACCCATGCAGATTGATGATGACCCAAGAGTCTAGCAAGTTATAGATATTCAGGTTTCTGACATCCCATATACCTATGACATCATACTAGGAAGGGATTTCACTTGAGCCTTAAATGGTTATGATGCACTCAATTATTCCCACTTGTGGCCACCCTGGAAGGGACTGCATAATCAAATCTGCATTGATTGGGAGCCCAGGATGAAGTTCATGATCACAGAGTAAAAATACATGAATGAGGTGTTGTTCACAGAAACAAAGCTAGGAAATTATTGTCCCATGGACTATCAAGGTGACGAAGACTTTCAAGAAGAAGAAATGGTTGAAGAGGTCCTTGTGTTGTGTAATGCCCCTACCAATTTAGCCTATCTTCCTAATAGTACTGAAGTTCTGGTCAAGTATGAAGATGAGGAGTGTTACGAAGATGGTAACCTTGGATTGCTTGATGGATTCCAAGAATTTATGCAGAAATGTGCACATGATCAACTTAGTCTAGGAGCATGAATGAATTTTTAGGATTTGTTGTTGCCTAGTTGGTGCAGGGTACATAATGCAACCCATTCTGAATTTGAATGCTACTTATGTCAGGTGGTAGTAGAGCATATCAAAGCACAAATTTCTCCCAAGGAGGAGGAAGTGCAAGGATAGCAAGATCATAGCTAGCCTATATATACACAGTCACCTAGGGATACAGAAGTAGATGCACAACCAAGGAAGGAAACATGCTAAACTAGCTCCAAATTCAAAGGTTGTTCTAAGTTTTGGATGCTACGCTTTGATGGATGCAAATCCAAGCAAGGAGTGGGAGTTGGCTTTGAGCTCATCAATCCCACGGGTAAGGAATATTTTTCCGCCCATAGACTCCAATTTTATTGCACAAATAATGTAGCTGAATATGAAGCATTAGTTCATGAACTCCTCATGGCATTAAGAAAGAAAGTTAAAATGTTGCAAGTGTTTGGTGATTCCGAGCTAGTTGTGAAAAAAGTTAGGAAGCTATACTCTTGTCATGATAGAAGGTTAGAAAACTATAGACATAGGGTATGGGATCTTATAGAGGGCTTAGATGCATTCAATATTTGGCTGATCCCACATAGTAAGAATCATACTACTAATGCATTAGCTCAAGCAGCTACTACCCTTTAACCTTTCTCCTTGACCGGCCTAAGGAAGTTCACTATAGAACTCACCTCTACCCCATTGATGCCCAATAATGTCACTCACTTCCAAGTGTTTAATGATGAAAAACACATCCTTGAATTCATCACAAGTATAGATCAACAGACCAAGAAAGAATCAATAGACAATCAATGTATTGCTCACATGGGTACGACTGAAGAAGTCAAAAATGTTTTCATTGGCAAGGTGTGCACCCTGGAGGAAAGAAAATGAATTTTTGATTCCCTACACACTTTTCATGATGTCATTGCTTAGGGATATGAAGACATGAAAACATATGATACATCAATTATCACTCATACCATTCCCCTTAAACCAGATGTAAGACCTTTTCGGCAACATTAGCGCCCAATCAATGCACTACTAGAGCCTATTATCTTCAAAGAATTTTAGAAGCTATTGTCTTCCTAAATCATCTTCCTAGTCTGACATTGTACATGGGTATCGAATTTGGTCCCGGTCATGAAGAAGAATGGAGAAATCAGATAGTGCATGGACTTCAGGAATCTAAACAAAACCTATAAAAAGGACAACTACCCAATGCCCTCACTAGATGAGGTGTTACAAATTGTGAATGGGTCCCAAATGATGTCATTTATTGATGGCTATTTTAGGTATAACTAGGTCATGGTGCAATAAGATAGGCATAAAACAACATTCACCACAGAATGGGGAATGTTTGCATATAGAAGATTTCCATTTGGATTAATTAATGCAAGTGCAACATTCCAGCATGCTATGGACATAGCCTTTAAGGACATTGTCGGAAAATGAATCATCATATATATGGATGATCTCACTGTGTTTTCAAAGAGAAGGGGAGACCACATTTCAGACTTGTGCAATTTTTTTAAAAAATGCAGAGTTTGGCATCTCACTAATCAAAGAAGTGCATCTTCAGAGTAACTGAAGGAAAGTTGTTACGACATGTAATTTTAGAAAAAGGAATCTCAATTAACCTAGAGCGTATATAGGCTATACTAAAGATTCAACCTCCTAGCAGCAAAAAGGAAATGAAGTCTTTCTTTGAAAAAATAAAATTTGTCCTAAAGTTCATCACTAGCTTTGCTGAAATAGTTAAGCCACTAAATGCCATGCTCAAGCAGGATGCTAAGGTAGAATGGACACCAGAAGCCAAGTAGGCTTTTGAAGAAATTAAGAGGGCTATTGCAGATGCTCTAGTGTTGGTTAGCCTAGACTATTTGAAGCCATTTTATATTTACTCTTTTTCTTTAGATCATTCATGTGTCAACATGTTAATGCATAAAGATGACAAAGGGAACGGGCACCCCATTGCATTTATGAGTGCTCCACTAAAAGATGAAAAATTGCATTACCACAATGTTGAAAAGCAGACATATGCTTTGGTAAGAGGCATCAAGAAATTTTGGCACTATATTTTACGAAACAAGGTTTTTGCAATTGCCCCAGATCCAACAGTTAAGACCCTACTAATGCAGAATGAATTAGGAGAAAGAAGGGAAAAATGGGTCATGTTGCTACAATAACATGGCATGGAGATTCAACCCATGAAGTTGATCTAAGGGCAAGCCCTCACTCGCACAATAGCATAAATTGAGCCAGAGCTCATAGTGCAGCAATACCACTTGGAGGATGTTTCCTCAGGTCAATGGTACGATGATATCATCTACTATCTGCTGAAAAACAAGTTCCCATCGTAGTTGCAAGTAGTCCAAAAGTGTGCTTTGAGATTGAAGAGTAGCAGCTACATGTTGCAAGGATCCATATTGTATAAGAGGAATCATGAAGGAATCTATCTCAGGTGCTTAGGAAAAGAAGAAGTAGTTGAACTATTGAAGCACTTTCATGATAGGTTTGGCACTGGTCATGGGTCTGACCCCTCTACAACTCATAAAATCCTATAGGTTGGGTATTACTGGCCAATGCTATTCAAAGATGCACACAACCGCGTCAGAACCTACCACATCTGTCAGACCACCGCTACCGAGGAGAGGAATGTTGTTGTCCCACTCCAACCATTCGTGGAGGTAAGGCCCTTTCCTCAGTGGGGACTCGACTTCATCGGTCTGATAACCCCACCCTCCTCTGCAGGCCACAGGTATATTCTGACTGCTACTAATTATTGCACTAGATGGACTAAAGCAATAGCATGTAGGCAATGTATAACTAAAGTAGTTACTAATTTTTTTGGAAAGTCTTATTTTAAATCACTTTGGTTGCCCATTTTCTTTGTTTTGTGATAATGGTCACACATTTTCTTCCCTTAAGTTTGCTATTTGGGCTTCGATTATGAAATTTCACTTAAGTTTTCATCCAACTATTATCCTTAAGGGAATGGCCTAGCTAAATCCACAAGAAAAAATATACTGACTATCATACACAAACTGCTTGACCAGAACCCAAAATATTGGCACACCTAATTGAGTTTTTCTCTTTGGGCAGAATGCACACATCACAAAGTTGCCTTAGGAAATTCCCCATTTAACCTCATCTACAATCTAGAGCCTGTTTTCCCAGTCCACCTCAAGATACCTACACTCAAATTTGTTAACACATACTATGAGGAGGGAGAATGCCAAGAAGCCCTCCTGGATGAATTGCTCCATTTAGAGGAAGTCTGTGACCGAGCAATAGAAAATTTCACCAAACACCAGGGCATAGTAAAGAGATAGTTTGATTGTTGAGCTAGAGTAAAGGCTTTCAGAATTGTAGATTTAGTCCTTTGTTGGGACAAAGCCCATGAGAAGAAAGGGGGACATGACAAATTTGACAAGCTCTGGCTTGGCACCTTTCAGATTTCTGAGATCTTAGGAGATAATTCCTTTCGCCTTAGAGAGGATGTCCCATTGCCTATCAATGAGCAGTACCTCAAGCATTATTTCCTTGCCTAAGCTATCCAAGCTCATTCCTTTGTATATAGTTGTATATAGTTAGAGTGGGGTTTCTTTGGTTTGCTGCTTTGATTTTACTTCACTTTCGCTCACTTTCCCAACTTTGTTTTGCTCAGGGTGTTTTATGATCTCGATGAGTTGGTTGTGCTTGGATTGTCAGAGGACCTGCTTTGTTGTATGCTCCTTTTGTTCACTGGATAAGTCTTCATTAGTTACCATGAGTTTATTTTTGCTGTCATGAGGTGGGTTTCCTTACTTGAACTCTAACTTGACTTAGGACAAAACCCTTATTTTAAGCCCTTCACACCTATCTCAAATTACACATAAAATAAATTTTAAATACTCTTGATGAGCTACACTATAGTCATTGTGAGGATTCGATAAGTGAAAAATCTTAAGTCTACTCCAATGACCACTGTGATTTCCAAACCCACTATGAGCTTCAATGCTTATGCACTTGACCAAAAGAGTATCAAAAGGAAATATGAAAAGAAAAGAGAAAAGAAAATGCAAAAATAGGCAATTGTTTGGGTGTGTGAGCAACTCTATCAGGGCTATGGACACCCAGCTGATAGCAGAGCAATGTTCATGGGGTCACAACGAAAACTTTGTTGGGCCTATGGATGCCTGATTAGTAGTGGAGCAACATCTAGGTTACTTTTGGGGTTAGACAACTTACGTAGCTTGCCTTGGCTGATTGATTACTGCCCTTTGTGGTCTATAAGGGAGGGAAATAAAGCTCATTGCACACACTTCTAAGATATTTTGTGATCTGACTCAACTAAGGATCCCATCCTTCTTTAAGTCCTTAGTTCATTTGAGGAAATTGGCTTTTGGTCTATGAAGCTAGAGATTTTGAGTTCTGAATGAATCCTTACCCTTAGAATGCTCAAGAGCATTCTGCTAATGGAGTCAACATTTGTTGTGCCTATAGCACACATGCCCCATTCAAACTGGGGGCCCCCTCTTTCCTTTTTGCCTTTGCTGGGTCATTTTCGCTTGTGCCTCATTTTGTGTGCCCTTATTTCTAAGCTTAAGTTGGTTACATATAGTAAAGTCACCAAAATCCCTTTGACCAAAATCACCTACCCAAAACTTTCTAAGTATTTTTCCTTTGCGAATTTGGCCTTGCGGGTTTCCCTTAGCCTTTCTCCGCCACATCCATTTAGCCTCACAGACCCGCATTTACGGGTTTCCATTTGCGGAATGATGTTATCCAACAGCCAAACCATGGCGTCCACCTATATGGTGAGACCCGCAATGTCCTTTGTTGCCTGGTTCTTTTCCGAACATCCAACCTAGCTCAGGTTTCTACAGCCCCACCAACCAACTTGCCTTCGCACCTACATTAAATGTGCACCATTAATGTCAAAATTCCTATAAATAGGAGGCGCCTGAGCTCATTTTCACCCAGGGTATTTTGAAATTTTGAAGGAGAAGATAAGACTCCCACCCACACAAAGCTTCTGATTCAATTTGAGTCAAGATTCCTCTAGATTTTCACACGATCTCTAAGGTAGGTTCATGTTATTTCTGCTAGACATCTATTCTCTTTAAAATGTTCTTTTTGCAAGTTAGGGCTTTGTAAAAATTGAAAATTTGCATGATTTAAACCTTATCCTACCTAACAGTCTTGTCCAAGCCTTTGCAAACCTTGGCCCCACATGGGAAACTTTCCCCTAGCATTTGAAATCTCTAAGCAACAGTCATAACCACATCCCCGTATCCATGAGGAGCCCTGCTCTCCTTTCGCCATTCATCATGTGGTGGATAAATCCTTGCATCCTGCATCATTTCCCTCGTCGTCCTTAATAAAGTTTGAAAATATCAAAGAAATGGCTAATCCAATAGCCCTTTGCAGGAATCCCCATCTGAGATTTCACCTATGGAAGGCCGCCATCTGATCGTCATTGATTAGTGTTTGCATCCTATCACCTACTATAGGATACACTTTCATCAAGTGAACCTATGCCTGGAACATGCTAAAATTTTCTAAGTCTAAATTTCTTGCTAGTCTTTGCCTACAGCTTGTCGCCATCCCGCTATCGTTGTTTAACGGTGAAGTCACCTCGTCATCCCACACTACAGACTCTGTACCCTTCATCACCTTCTCCAACTTCAAAATCTACTAAACAAAATGCTAAGTCAAAATTTTAAAGTGGGAAAACCTCTGCAAGTGACCGCTTGCGAGTTGTCAATAAGTCATCACTGCTATCTTACAGCCAAATGCTCGCATCCTCCCACAATGCGGACTCCATGGGAGGTGTTTCCACTTTTCCTAACATCAAAAATTTACAATGCAAAACCTAAGTTCGCGAGGTCATTGCGGGCCCACCTATGTGGAACGCCATCTAGGGACCGTCGTCCCTTCAAGGTTGTTCCTTAACAACAAGCATATAACTGCAGCTTGATAGTTTGTTTCCACAGTCCCAAAACAATGAAACTCTAAGGTATAATCCCTGATATCCAAAGCACCCATAGATTCCATAATGTGGAACTCTGCATGCGGATCTCTGCCTACCAACTGCCACTACTTAATGGCTAAGCCTAAACATCTTTCCACCTCACAGTGCCCACATGTCCCAAACCCACAAAAGTATCAAAGCATAATCCAATGACGTTAAGTACCCCCCCAACCTATTTTCACACGTGCTCAATCATTCCTTAGGAGATTTTCCCTTCAAACAAGTGATGTAGATTTTTTTTGCGGGTGGCCATCTATGGGATTTAGTGACCCCAACACTACCCTGCTCCAAACTACTTCTGACGGCTTTCACCCAGGGGAAACCCACACCTCTAAGCCTGCATTTCCATAAATGATCCAAATGAACTCCAGAAAGTGAATGATGGTGAATTTTATGATGTTTTAAGGATGTATGAATGGATCTAACCTTGAATTTGAAAAATTTAACTGATGTTTTACTTGTTATATGTGAAAACACTTCTTACGCTTTGTGTGTGCAGGATTTATGGAACCAGTTGAGGGAACATTAGGGAAGCCCTTTTTGAAAGTTGACAAAGGAAAGAAGCCCACTCGAACACCAAGAGGAAAAGAGGAAAAGAAACAAATGAAGTATCAATTCCATGGGGTGGAGTGCACCTCCAAGCTTGCATCCACTTGGTACATAGTGTTAGATACAAACTTGGGACACATGAATATCGATGAATTTAAGAAAAGAGTGATGGTCAACCCTACTATGGAGGATGCCCAAAGAATCAAGCAAAGTGGCCTCGCAAAGGCAGTCAGCTTCCCTCCTACACTAATTTCCCTTGAATTGGTCATGGATTAATGGTAGTTCTATCACTCCAACAAGAAAATCATTGATAAGGATGGGAGAGTACTGGCAGGCCTGTTTACCAGGGCTATTGGCAAGACATTCAGCATCCCAACATTCAAAAAAATGGAAGAGGTGGAAAAGGAATTTTTCTAAGGCATGTGGAAACAAGACCCTCTGGCATGCAAAAGAACAATCAACCAACATTGGTTGAAGGACAAGAGGGGCAGTGCCAACAAGGTACCCCAAAAACTATTTAGAAGTGATCACTTTGAAGAGTACCATGATATGGTTATTCTTTTAAGTAGATTAATGGGCCTACCAATGACCACCTTCTTCGAAGAATAGATGTTCTACTTCATAGAGGAGATCATCTGAGGTGAGGCCAAGTTCTAATAGGCCAAGATGATTAGTGACAACATGCACAATCAACTCATGGATGTAAAGAAAACCTCTTAATTTTATATGACCTCGTATCTAGTCTACCTCCTTGTGGAGAAATTATTGTATAAAGGACTCTTTTGTGTAGGCCCACTAGGGAAAAATAAAGGAGAGCTTAAATTTTATGATTGCTATCCTCAACTACAATATAGAAACTTCAAGGACTATAAAATAGTAAATGATGCCTTCATTGGGCATATAATTAGACTCCTAGGAGGGGATTTTGAGAGGAGGGTGTCGCACAGTGCAAAGGCATTCATAAAGGGATTTGGGTATTTGTTCATCTAGTTTCTAAAATTTACCTACATCAAATATGAAGGGTTCTCAGGAAGACCCTACTGGTTACCGCGCTATCCCAATGACAGGATAATCTTTTTGGAAGTCTCCCGACAATTGAAAACTACCCACACATTGTTGAGTAACAAGCATCAAGCTAGGATTCCATATCCCCTAACCTTCAGACAAGGAATGTATTCTTGTTTAGCTGCTCAATGTGTTGAGTACTTAGATAGGAGGCTATCAGAGTATAACTCGAATCCCCACATAGACCGAGGAAGGGTAGATCCTCATGGAAAACTAAAGAAATGGGTTGGGAAGCAATATGCTCATTGACCCCAAATTGAGGACTTCTAGGCCGATTGCAATGATGAAAAAGAGGTGAGAATGAGGGACTATATGAGGATGACAACCTAGTTTGTGAAGTTGATAAATCTATTCTCCATTCCTTATCAGATAGTGGAGGAGGATGATAGTATTATTGATGATAGATACAATGTCATGGCCAAACTGCCCCTACCCGTCATTGATTGAAATGAAGAAGTGATCACTAACCTTGACATCCTCACCCAACCCATTAAAAAAAGGACATGGTAATGAGTAGATGCACAAGTTGATCAACTCAAGGAGTAGAGCACTGAGTTAACATATGGCAAGCTCAAGGATGAGCTTGAAAGTGAAACTGAAAGTGGAGTAGCCGCTAGCTCATCCGAAGAAGCTCCCAAGTCCCCACCAACCACAAGATCTAAAAAGAGGAAGGATGCACCTGAGTGTAAGCCTAAATAAAAGGTGTATTCCAAAAAGACAACATAGGGGAAATAATCTAAAAGAGAAAAGAGAACAAGGATGTTCATGCTCAAGATTCCTACCATCCAGGAAGAGGAGTTCCATGAAGAAGAAGAAGAAACTGAGCAGCCGCACTCACCACTTGGCACATCCCCTCCCGCTACTACTGCCATAGTTGCCACTCCATCTTCTACTCCTAAGGATTTTCCCATTTCATGTCTACCTATTGTGGACATTTCTATCCACCTCACCTATGCCTCGTCGAATTCCTTGGTAATAGCATTTGACTCCTCCTCCTCCACTACTTCCCCGCTATCATCTTCCTCACTTCCACCTCCATTGCCCACATTCTCTACTTTTCTGCCTTTTCTGCCCTCAATTTTTGTGTCACCGCCTGTCTTTCCACAAGCTTTCATTTCCTATATGGAAAACGTACCCATTGAACTCTTTGGGGTAATCCTTGGCCCCAATGTTCAAGCTCTAATGGCCCAAATCATTGCTTCCCTACCTCTTCCTCCACCACCTACCAAGCCACCAAAAATGGAGGCCACAATATAGATCTCGGAAGAGATAGAAAGACACCATGCGCAACAACATAGGAAGGCTGCAAAGGAGATAGTTGATGAGCATGAATATTTTGATCAAGATGATTATTTTGAGCACCTAGAAGGTGGGCTAAATATAAACTTATATCAAGTGGCTTTTGATGAGAAGAGGTCCCAAACTTCTAGAGAGGATGTTGAGGCCATAGACGAGCATTATGTGAAAGAAACATCATATCAAGAGCTAGATGAAGAGCCACCCCAACAACACAAGGATGCAAGTGAAGAGGCTAACCTTGAGAAATGTCGCTCTGGAGAAGAAAAGGTAGATACTAACATAGATGTGGGGATATTAGAGGATTCTCCACTAATTGGCCAAGGCAAGGGCCTATTCCAAGAAGAATAAGTACCTCCAAAGAGGGAGGAAGAGAAAGAGAAATAAGGGGAGAAGGTTTCCCAAGAAAGGAGTTCTGAGCCTAGGCACGGTGTTGAGATTGCACAGGAGGAAGAAAGGGCACCTAAAGAAGAGAACATCACCAAAGAGAATGTAGAGATTATTGACCCAAATGCAAAAAGAATTACACCTAAAAAGGAACCAAGCAAAGCAGAAAAGAGTGATGAAGAGGCCCCTGACACTAAAGAAGACAAGCCTCAGAAGGAGAAAGAAGAGGAAGGTGATCATGAATCACCCAAGGGTCAAACTGAGATTCTTGAATGGCTGGAGCAGTAGTTGAATAAGAAAGATCTTGTGGCCACAAACCCAAAAGTGAGGCTAGAGGCAATCCTGGACCAAGTGCAAACAAGGACTTGCAAAGAGAAAAATCCTAAAGTTAGATCGCATATCACAGTGGATTCTTTCGGGTCCAGATCGTTGTAGGTTACCACTCCAGTAATTGGTGGAGGTATAGGAGCTATGCCAGGGTAGGAATATCAAATATCTACAATTAAACTGGGCTCAATGACCCATGAGCAAAAGATAGATGAATTACAGGGGTCAGTGACCACCATAATACAACAAATGAACAAGAATCAATCGACCAAGGAAGAATTGAAAGCACAAGTGGCGAACTTGACTACCTATATGCAACAATGGACGTCTATGGAAGAAGAAGCTCCTATGAAATCATCTACACCCGCTCTCCTCAGCAAGGAAGAGCTGAGTAAAATGGAAAAGATGAAAAACTGAAGCAAGTCCATGGTAGATTGGTTCAACTGAGTAATATATAATGGTGACATGGGCATCCACCACACTGCCCGAACATTCAATAAATTTCAGAGTTTATAGAAGCAGATAGAGGACATGACAAAGACCTGCAATAACTACTCCAAGTTGTATAGGATCACTTATCCTAAGCTCGAGAGCATCCTCAAGCTATCCCGAGAGTATGGGAAAAGGTGTTGGGACTACCAGAAGATGATCATTGGCTCGTGGAAACATGATAGATGGGCCTAGATTACAGAAAGGAGATCTTGGAGAAGGTCGTACACAAGCTAGAACTTGATCTTGAATGGGTTGCAGAGCACCAGACTGATAGTGAGGATTACCTAAAAATGATGAAGGACTACGAGATTCCTACTCTAGAGTTAGATCCTAAGAAAATTAAGTCGTTCTTTCATAAGATGGAGCAAGGGGTTGCAAACAGACTGTCACCAGATTTTGTGGATTTTGTTGTGAGGGATTTCACTCAGTCTGAGTAGATTATCAAGGCAACACCCAAATGCACCAAGCACTGGGAGCAGATCACTAAGAGGTCCAAAAGGATAACCTTTCAGATCCTTCAATATGATCTAATGGAATGGGATAAACTCCAAGTGTTGATCGAGAAGTTAGTGGGGTACGCTAGTCTTTAAAAGAATGTTGGAAATCTGGTTATAGATGGTGAGTATTTGAAAAAATATCTACAAAGGTTGGAAGTCACTATAGGACAAAACAACTATAGTGTAAAGGCAGCTAGATGACAAAATAGGCTAAATGACAAAATAGGGAAGAAGACATAATAGTCTATTTTAAATTATGAAATATTGGGGGTAGGTGAAACCCTAATGTAAAATGAATCTGAGCCACACAATGTAAATGAATCTTGTCTGTTCATTTTTCTTTTGGAAAACTATAAATAGAGGCATCCTCTCATTTTCAAGGAGAGATGAGTTGTGTAAAGACATGTTGCATAAAATTAATGAGAAAAGCATTGTTTGATGGTTTCTTATGTTTTCTTCTCATGTGTGCATGATTCATTCTCCCAATCTTAGATTTTAGCTTCATTGTTTTATTTTTAAGTTACTTTAGTTGTTAGTTCATGATGTAATTTAATGGTGAAGAATGCTATGGTGTTTGATGTCTTCCTAGCTCATACTTTTTGTTGTTTATTGTTGATAAACTATTTTTTAAAGTTAGTCCAAGCATCATTTATATTGTTGCAATTAAGTTCAGCTAGTATTCATTCCCTAATGGTGAATGAATGGTTTGAAAATCTATAGACCTTAGAAGATTGCACTAGTTTCATGAGACTATAGGCTGCCCTTGGTTAAGTGGAACTTAGTTTTAGGAAGGCTGTCCACTGTAGCATCCTCCATTGTTACTGTTCAACATTAGTTGCATGTCTAGGAAACTTCTAACCCTTTTTCCCTTTTGACCTTTCTTTAAAACTAAGTGAAAAAAAAGTTACAACATCATTGTAAAGCCTAATCTAATGGCAAAGATGGATTTTTAGCTTGCTATTTTGAACTTGCAGTAGTTGTCCTTCATTTCTAGAATTTACAAAAACTATCATTTGTAGACCCAATTCCCTACTCACTTAGTAACCATAAATTCCCTTTGTGATTGCCAGCAAATCACATCAACCAATTGAACTATTCCAAGCTTAGTCATGACCTGACACCCGAGAGACCTTGGGGTGATTTCTAGAACTTAGTTGCATAAATTACCTTTCAAGAGAGGTAGCATCCTTGTATGTTTCATGTGTTTAGAAAGTGCTAAAACACCAATCAACAGTTCCCAGATCCACAAGACATGAAACCACAATGTAGAGAAATGTAGAGAAATCTCATTTCTCCCAAAGAACCTTCTTCACAGGCAGCACACTATCAAACACAACTTCCACTACCGCACAATCCAGAACCTAAAAATCTAGATATAGCACCTTTCAAAGCCTCTAATAATCACATCTAAATTGCACAAGTATATATTCAACCATGATGAAATGTGGAGCACAAAAATTAACACACCTCTGTCACACTGCACACTCTTTTATTTAAATTTTCTCAAAAGCACTTGGAAACCAAGTGAACCAGCTACATCAACAACACCAAAAATATTTGTTCAACATATCTAAAACATCTACAATACCTTCTCAATACCACAAATAGTTCTCAACATGACCACACTAGAGGTTGACATCAAATCACAACACTAATGAAAACATAGTGCAACAATCTCCAACAATCTCCCTGACCATACTAGAGGTTGAAATCAATGACAAAGATAATGACAACATCATTAAATATCCAACACAAGCAAACAATTAAATGGAGGAAGTGAATAAATAACATTACATATGAAAATCGATCTTCAAAGAGAAAATGAAAAATAGTTGAGGAGACTCATATTTAAGGTATCACAAGTTAGTTTAAATTAGTTTTTAGAAATGTATTAATTACCTAGTTCATTAGTGTTTAGATATACTATTTTCATATTATTTTTTTGTTCCCTTTAATTTAATAAGTCCTCTCTCCTTAAAATTTAATTCAAGAATAATTAATATAATATTTTATAAATCATACATAAACATTGAGTCTTAATGTTCAACTCAAAATTGCAAATTAATGTAGTAGTCATGAGATCAAGATAGGAGTTTGATGACCTATTTTATTTATTTTTAAATTATCAAGAAAATACACAAATTAAAATTCAAAATTAGACCTGATTTAAAATTTTTTAAACATGCTTTGATATAAAAATATATATCAATAGTTGGGATGAGAATAATTTTTTCAAATTAAATCTTAGAATTGGTACAACTTTTGAATTTAACAAGTCAAACCAAGGAGATTGCTTCCAAAGATAATCTGGGGATATTAAGTAGTCCTGCGTGGTTAAAAACAATATAGTGTTGATGGAGTATTTCCTCAGTCACCAAGATGTCATGATAATTATTACTTAATTCATATTTTTTATGGTTAACTAGAAGAATAGGGATTTGAGGTACTCTCATAATGATACGAGTATGATAAATCTTCAGCAGCATAAAAGAAACAAGATGGAAATAAATGATTCTTTTGAAGCCTTGTGTAATAATAAAAAAGGAAAGGAGATTGTTATACGCCAGGTAATGATGCTAACCACCCAAACCCCTAAAAATATTGCCAAGGATTATCAAAAAGACATATTTGCATGTGTTAGAGATGACAGATTGGAGGATAATCAATAAATATTAAGTGTGTTTCTTTATGGTGGGTATGGTATCATTTCCAACAAAGTTTGGTTTGGAAGGTGTGAATTAATTTTGTGTGAATAGCACAATTTTTTTAAATTATCACCAAAAGTTTCATGCTGTCACTTCTCCAAATGAAAAACACCCAAGTTACTATCAAGGTTGAAAAGTTGGAAATCCTAGTGGTTTTTGTGGATGACGAGAAGGGTCTTAGTGCAGATTACCTACTTCTACGTAAGGATTACATAACCAAGGAATAAGCAATGGGAGGTCCAAGAAGTGAACAGAGCCAAGAAAACATGATTCCCTAAGGAAAAATACTGATCTTTGGAGTCTCTTTGAAAGAGATAGCTCTACCTCTTACTTTGAAGCTATGGAGGGCTATAATGAGGAGCTTAGCTACAAATTCACCAATTCTTGGAAGGATGGTGAGGTCAAGTTGGGTGGGATCCATTTCACTCTAGATGCTAAGTTGATTTCCAAAGTGACAGGTCTCAATTATGAAGGAAAGAAAATTTCTAAGGTGAGTACGGGTAATTACCATACCTATATTGATAAAAAAAATTGAAGACAAAGAAAAAGCACAAAGATTTCAAAATGGCTACTCTAGGTTGTTGCTCCCTCCCCCTACCAAAATGTCTATTACTTTGTTATGCAATATTTTACTTTAGAAGGCTGCTTCTAGTCAGTGCCTGGGTACCATTTCCCCATCCTAAACCACATTAGGCACCTTGAAAAAATAAACCTTCCTTTTTTCCTCCTCTCATCACTAAAGCAGAGATTGACTCATGGTGCTAATCCACCCCCTGTATCAGGGCTTTATTAGAGCTATTTGCAAGTATTTCCTGGCTACCACCCCGCAAATGAACGTCTTTCATAATTTGATTGAACATAATCCGACCCCTAAAGATCAATTAGAATCAAACTATTGGAAATTGGACCCCTCCCTTGAGAAAAAAAAAAACAAAATATAGAAAGAACCCTTATCCTAAATTTGTGGACCCCTCTTGGATAGTGCTCCTTAAAATTACCCCTAAAAAATGCAATAATTCTCCCATTGCTTCTATTTCCAATAAAAAAAGAAAATTGTAAATAAAAGAACTTGGCTCTGAAAATCCTATAATAGCAATTATGGATGATCGAGATATTAACCCAAAAAGTGGTTCCATTACCCCCATGGGTCGTAGGTCTACTCATCTTGCTTTGGTTGTGTCGAAGGGTTTAGATGCTAGTAAGAAAATAAAAATTTCAGAGGATAAGAAAGTGGATATTCCTAAGGATTCTAAGAAGAAAAAAGGGAAGAGGGTTGCCAAGAAGGAGATTGATACTTCTTCTGAGGAGTATGTTGTGAGTATGAGCAAGCTTGGTGGTGTTGTCATTAATGTTGGCATTGATATCAACACAGTTCAGTATGTTGCAAATTGTGCATGTATAGTTGAGATGATGTTGAGATGTTGTGAGTACATGGAGCTATCCGTATGATGTTGCGAATGTGCTGAAATGATGGGTTTCCAAGTGCTTTTGAGAAAATTAATAAAGAGAGAAGTTAGAGTTATGTAAGTGTTTATAATTGTGCTCTGGTATGTGCTCCACATTTCTCCTATGTTGATCCTATGCTTGCATAGATCTAAATAGTTTTTTTTAATGGTCTGATGGGGATATATATTGATTTGTAGCTTCTAGTTTGATAGAATGTGAAAATTATGTTCACCAATGCATGAACTGTTCTGGAAGAGTTAGTTGTTTGTGGATTGGGAGAAATGTTTCTGCTCCATAGTCCTCCACTGTTCTATTTCAGATCTTGCAGATCTAGAATGTGTCTTATAATGGTGTTCTTTGGGTTCTGGCAAAGATGCTTGTGGTTTGGTGATCCAGAAGTTGAGTTTTAGAATTGTTGTATGTGTTTGCACAGATTGGATGGACTGATGGAAGGAGTTTGGTGTTTGAAGTTTTTAACACTTGCTGCAGATGTATCTGAAGGAACTTGAGATGTGTTATCATGCATAATGAAGCGTGTTACATCGTTTGCATGCTATCTTCTTGTTGGAAAGTGTGTACATCAATGTTCATTTATGTTTTCATTAGGTTTGTCTGACCTGGTGTTTACACTTCATATGAAGAATTAAATTTAATTAAGGAAGCGTGTGGTTGATCTAAGATATTATTTTTGGGTCTTTTTTAAGTGTTTAATTAGTCCACTCTCATTCCTTTCCACTGTAGGAATGTTGAGTTGCCGACCTAATTTGAATTTATGAAATGAACCTTTTGTGGCTGACCTTGGAGAAAGTTTCTAAGGTTGAAGATGGTATAAATGCAAGTTGAATTGCGAAGAATTGAATGATGCAAAGTAATGAAGTAAGCTACAAGATAAGAGAAAAATTGTGTGAAAGCGAGTTGAGGTAGTAGTACTTCATTATGTTAGATTCCTGAAAGCAGTGAGTTGAAGGCTTCTGCAATCTTTTCATCAAGGCTACAGATGTGTGTAAATTGTTGTGGTGGATCTTTTTTTTCTTTTGTATCAGTAGGCAATGAGCCTCCATGTTGGACAGTGATTCCTTTATGTAGGCAATGAACCTTTGTATCTAGACAGTGAATCCTCTTCTAGGCAGTGAGCCCTTGGCAATGAGCCTTTGTATTTGGTTTTACTATAACTTTATATTGTGAGTTAGTCATCACCGTGGTTTTTCCCTTATTGGGTTTTCCACATAATATATGGTGTTTAGTGTGTTGATTTTTCTTTCAATTATCTGCATTTAATGTTCATATTTAATAATAGAATAGTGTGGTTGTGAAGTTAATAAGTGTTGAAGTTTTGAGCTTAATTTGGTGACCACTAATTCACCCCCCTCCCTCTCAATTTTCATGTGCCTTTTTAACAATTGGTATCATATATTTGGTTCCTTGGTGTAGATCTTAACCACTTAAGGAAGATCCGATGGCACATAAGTTGGCTATCCCTATGTTTGATAGATGAGAGGATATATTATTTCTCTTGGTTACAAGACCTGGAAGTCTATTGAGACGAAGTATGTTGCTCCAATAAGTGGTCTTACTACTGTAGGTGAAGTTTCTGCTTATGAGGAGAATGAGAAGGTGAGGTATGCTATTTTTAGTGCTCTATCTAAAACTCAGTGAACTAACGTTCTTTCTTTGGATAATGCTTATGAAGTTTGGAAGAAGTTGTAAGATCTTTATGAAGGAAATGACAAAGTGAAATTGACAAAGAAGTTGACGACAAAGTGCAGATATGAGAATTTGAAAATGGAAGAAGGTGAAGATTTTGCAAGCTATTTCCAGAGGGTTGAACTTGTAGCAAATGATGTTAGGAATCAAGGGGGTAAATTGACTGATGAAGATATAATTGAGAAGATCCTAATAACCCTTCCAGAGTGTTACAGTGATAAGATCTTAGTTATTGAAGAAATGTATGATCCTAAGAAATACACTAAAGAAGAGCTATTTGGCACCTCAATTGCATTTGAGATGAGAAAGTTTGGAAAGGAGGAAAAGACATAGAAAACATTTAAAGCAACAAAGAATGAGGATGATTTGGATAGTGATGGTTCTAATGAGTTGGAAGAAAATTTCACCAAGAATTTGAAGAAAGGTATCGGTAAGTATAAGGTATGTTTCCCTTTAAATGTTTTAGTTGTGGTAATATTGGTCATTATGCTTCAAGATGTCTGAATAGAGTTATACATAAGAAGAACAAGGATCACAAAGATAAGGATAGAAAGGATAAGAAATATAAGAAGTTGGATTATGTTAAAGAAGAAGTCAGAATCTTTGATGATGAATCTGATTATGAGGGTGATGATAGTGAATGTGTTTTTTAGCTTTGGAGAATAAATCTGTGTCTGCTAACCCTGGAAAATGTGCAATAAAGAATTCTCTAGAAAACAAAAAGAGTGCTCATGGAATGTACTTTGGTCACTTCCTTTCATGCTAGATAGGATGAAGACTACTGGGTGATTGACAGTGGAAACATGACCTAAGATAAAAGTTCACTAAACTTGAAAATTATGATGGTGGTTTGGTCATGTTTGGTGATGATTCGGGAGTGAAGATTGTTGGAAAAGGTTCTATTAGTTTTGATAGAATTCACAACACTGATAATGTATATTATGTAAAAGGTTTGAGGCATAACCTTTTGAGTGTTGGATAGATGTGTAGCAATGGTTTTAAACTTGTGTTTCAGAATTTTACCTGTGAAATCAGAAAAGGATCCAGAGATATGGTTGATGCTAGAGGGAGAACTCATGGAAACATCTATCAACTTAAGGGCATTGATGGTAAGTGCCTTGTATCTCAAGTCAATGAAAGTTGGTTATGGCACTGGAGAATGGGACATGTAAACTTTGATAATATGGTAAGGATCAGTTCATGAGATGTTGTCCAAGGTCTACCTAGAATCACAAAGCCTGCTAATACTATTTGCAAAAGTTGTCAGTTAGGGAAATAAACAAGATGCAATTTTAAGGGAAAGAGAAATCTACTACCGGAATGCTAGAATTAATTCATACTAACCCCTATGGACCGACTAGAATAGGAAGCCTAAATGGTGACAGGTATTTCATGCTCCTTATTGATGATTATTCTCAAATGACATGGGTTTCTTTTCTTAGAGAAAGGACTCAGGCTCTAGATAGGCTTAAGGTGTTCAAGGCAAGAGTGGAAAATGAAGTAAACCTGATAATCAAATGTTTGAGATCTGATAGAGGTGGATAATTCACTTCTAGTGAATTTAATACATTCTGTGAAGAGCATGGAATAAAAGGATAGTTTTCTACTATGAGGACCCCTCAACAGAATGGGGTAGGTGAGAGGAAAAACTAGACAGTACAAGAAGCTACAAGAACCATGATGAAGGAATCAAATGTACCAAATGTGTACTAGAGAGAGGCAATACACACTATTGTTTATGTTCTTAATAGATTTTAGATTAGAGGCAACAACACAAAGACTCCTTTTGAGTTATGGACTGGTAAGACTCCTACTATGAAGTACTTTAAGGTATTCGGTAGCAAATGTTACATTAAAAGGGATGATGAAAATCTTGGGAAGTTTGATGCTAGATGTGATGAAGGAATATTTCTTGAGTACTCCACTACCAGCAAAGCATATAGATGCTTCAATAAAAGATTGAGGAAGATTGTTGAGTGCTAATGTGAAAGTTGATGGGGACATGCACAGACCTATTGAGATAAGTGAAGTTGAACCTGATGATCCCATCTGTGGACATGTACCTGAAGAAAATAAGGAGAAGGAAGAAGAATAATAGATTGAAGAAGAAGAAGAAATCCCAAAACTTGTTGTTAAGACTCCTAAGTATGTGTAGAAGAATCATCCAAAGGAACAAATAATTGGAGATAAGAGTGAAGGTGTGAAGACAAGAAGTAAAGCAGCAACTAAGGTAAACCTATGTTTACTTTCTAAAATAGAACCTAAATCTGTGTGTGAAGTATGTGAAGATGAGAATTGGGTTAGAGTTATGAAATAAGAGTTGCAACAAATAGAGAAGAATCAAACACAAGAATTAGTTCCTAGACCTATGAATAAGAATGTAATTGGTTCAAAATGGGTGTTCTGGAATAAGTTGAATGAAAATGGTGAAGTTGTAAGAAACAAAGCTAGACTTGTATGCAAGGGATACTCACAAGTGGAAGGCATAGATTTTGAAGAAACATTTTCCCATGTGGCTAGAATGGAGTCTATTAGGATGTTTTTGGCATTTTCTGCCCACAAGGATTTCAAAGTATATCAGATGGATGTCAAGTCAGCATTTCTGAATGGTGAATTGGAGGAATAAGTGTACATGGAACAACTTGAAGGATTTCAATTAACTGACAAATCAGATATGGTTTGTAAGTTGAAGAAGGCATTGTATGGACTGAAGCAAGCTCCCAGAGCTTGGTATGCAAGATTGGAAAGATACTTGACATAGCAAGGATTTTGCAAAGGCTCTGCTGACAGCAATCTTTACTTCAAAGTGCAAGGTAACAAAATGTTGATAGTGGTAGTTTATGTTGATGATATCATCTTTGGTGGAAATGAAGGCATGTGTAAAAGATTTGCAAAAGAAATGCAAAAAGAATTTGAAATGTCCATGATTGGTGAGTTGAATTTATTTCTTGGTCTTTAAGTAAATCAAATTGATAAGGGGATATTCATTTCACAATCTAAGTATGTAAAAGAACTGTTGAAGAAGTTTGGAATGGATGACTCCAAACCAATTAGTACTCCTATGGTAATCCGATGTAAGTTGAGTAAAGATGATGAATCTGCTAAAACTAATCAGAGCAAATACAAATCTATGATTGGTAGGATGTTGTATCTAACTACTACCAGACCGTATATTATGCATGTAGTATGTTTAGTTGCTATATTCTAAGAAAATTCTAAAGAGGCGCATGTTATAGTAGTAAAGAGGATATTTAGATATCTTAAAGGTACACTGGATTATGGCCTATGGTATCCTAAGAATGCTGATTTCACCTTGAGTGCTTATATCGATGTAGATTGGGTTGGTTGTGTGGATGACCGGAAGAGTACCAGTGGATGTTCTTTCTTTCTTGGTGGAAGATTGGTTTATTGGTTGAGTAAGAAATAGGACTTGGTTTCTTTATCCACTATAGAAGCAGAATATATTGTTGCAGCATCCTGTTGCACACAGGTTTTGTGGATGAAGCAAACTCTGAAAGAAATTGGAGTGATATGTGATGAGACTATTCCTATTTTCTATGATAACATAAGTGCTATAAACATTTCAAAGAATTCAGTGATGCATTCAAGAAAAAAAAACATATTTATCATATATCATTTCCTGAGAGAGACAATGTTGGAGAATGAAGTCAGGCTGGAGTATGTGACAACAAAGGAACAAATTGCAAATATATTTACTAAGGATCTTCCAAAGGATAATTTTGAGTATCTTAGGGAGAGGTTGGGGTCATTGGCCCTCTGAACTAGGTGCACATGAAGGTGCATCAGTCTAGTGACTTCACAGATTCTTCATTTATCTAGACTGGTGAATGGGTCTACTCCATAGGGGGAGTAGAATTTTTTTTCATTATTGTAGTATGAATTGAATGGTTGTACTCCTAAGGGGGGGGGTAATAAGAGTTTTTGATCTTTTCCATTGATGTTAAAGGGGGAGAGAAAGTCATGTGAAAAATAGTAAGAAAAGGAAGAAAAGGTGCTCTCCCAGAATTTTGTGCAGGTTGTTGTCTTTGATGGTTTTTCACATCATGTGTTGCCATCAATGGAAAATGGGGAGATTGTTGCAAGTATGAGAAAGCTTGGTGGTGTTGTCATTAATGTTGTCATTAATGTCAAAATAGTTCAGTATGTTGCAAATTGTGCATGTATAGTTGAGATATTGTTGAGATGTTGTGAGTACATGGACCTATCCTTATGATGTTGTAGATGTGCTAAAATGATGGGTTTCCAAGTGCTTTTGAGAAAAATAATGAAGAGATAAGTTAGAGTTATGTAATTATTCAAAATTGTGCTCCACATTTCTCCTGTGTTGATCCTATACTTACACGGATCTGAAGGGTTGTTGTTAATGATCTGGTGGGGATATATACTGATCTGTAGCTTTTAGTTTGATGGAATGTGAAAATTATGTTCACCGGTGTATGAACTATTCTAGCAGAGTTAACAGTCAGTGGATTGGGAGAAATGTTTCTCTCTACAGTCCTCTATGGTTCTATTTCAAATCTTGCAGATTTGGAATGTGTCTTATTGTTAGCTCTTATGATTTGCACCCGGCTTGAGATTAAACGCAACCAATCATGAGCAACATGGGAACTTTTCTAAGGTTGTGGGTGACCCTATGATAGAAAAGTACCTCCAGAGAAAGTTGGCTCTTTATTGTTTTAACCTAAAACTCCTACTCTTCTTTTTGAGAAAAGGGTAAGAAAATACAATTTTCAAATGAAAAATATTTCTATCCTATGATGAAATACTTAAGCTAACTAAAAGCATGCAAACCCAATTTTTGTTACACTTTTATTTAACAGATTGATAGAAAATCACACTACTCATCTTTGCATATCAATTACATAAGTAATTTATGAGAAGGTGCTTATACATGACTCCGGAAAGAAAAGAGAAAATTTTATAACCTGAATCCTTGTATTGCCCACACAACTCAACCTGTAAACTAATATTTTCTTGCAAAGCAGGTACTTTTGATGAGATAGAAATACAGGGAAAAGAAAAAATTTTCACAAGTATATTAATCAATCTCAAAGACATGTACACAAGCATAACAAGTGACGAGAAGGTAAAAGTGTATCAATGTTATTATTTTTTCAAGGTACTCACAGTTTGCATGACTGAATGAGTTACAGAGAGAATGCTAAAAATTTGTGATGAAGACTCTCCAGAAAATCTGCAAATTATGAACTCCCCCTAAAATGAATTACATGAGCTAATATAAACACCACCCAAGTGGTTGCACCAAAGTAGGAGCAAGTAACCACCTTGGGTCGGATGCCCTAGAAAAGCCTAGAAAAAAGGCTCTAGATTCCCCCAATACCACCTCCAACATGTGAGGAAGAAGGTTTTGGTCAAACCAAATACCTTAGGTAGAAAAAACTACCAACAAGGTGCATTAATCTTCCCCACAAACGTGGGCATATGTCTCCCAACTAAAAAAAACTTCCTCATATTCTCTCTATTTTGTTTCCCTCCTTAATTTGCATTTAAATGACAACAAAAATAACTTTAAAGGCTTATAAACATGCCTCAAAATTATTTGTTTTACAATAAATTAATGCAAAAGAGGGAAAATTCAAATTACAATCATTATGATGAGTGGCATAGTGAAGTCAAAATTACCAAAATTACAATTGCAAGCTGAAGTGGCATCCACATAATACAAACTCCTCCATCTTGGCAACCCATGTGTAGGCATGCATTTGACATGAAAACTCAAAAATATTCAAAGGAAAAAATGCCTAACACCTTCCTTAGTCGAGTTTGTCTTATTTTTTAAACAAAATGACATAAAAATTGTCATTTAATTCCTATCGGCCTTGAACTTAGGGTAAAACCCTAAAACAAAAACAAAGAAAGGTGAATATATTTTATATTTTCTTGAAGCTTTATGATGAAGCTAACACCGCCGCCATGAGAAAAATAGCCCTAGCTCGAGCTTCAGATTGGAATCCTTGTATTCATGTCATTTTGGAACTTTTCTGGTGATTTGAGGAAGACAACATAAGGTAAATCATCTTTCTATTTCAAATTTTTCTTTTATCTTCTGGCTATGATATATTTTTGATGTTTTTATTTTGCGTCTTTTAATATGGTCTGACCACCATGGAAACTTCATTTCGGACCTTGTGGAAGCATTTGCTGGAATTTTTTTTGAAGAATAAAAAGATAGTTAATCTGGGTAAGTACATTCTCACATAAAAATAAATGATTCTTTCATATTTACCCTTCAACGCTTTTCCTGTAGCTTTCATGTTGTTTTATGACTATGGGTATGAAATATTTTCAATGAATTTTCTACCGAATTCTTATTGTCATTCACTATGCCATGCCCTTGGCTGCTTCTATGGTTTAATTTATTTGATTCAAAACAATTTATGGGTCGAGGGTTTTGAACTTCTAACTCCATTTTTGTTTAAATTCCTATAGCTTTGAATTTTTATAAAATATTTAGCTTCCTCCTATTGGTTCTGAAAATCACAACATTCCTTCATGATACCCAATATTAACAGCCAGAATGTTAATTGAAATAAGGGTTATCATTGCCAACTATTCCTCAAGAAAATGATTGGAAAAATGATTCAATGCTATTACACAGCATGGGTATTGTTCTAAAACCCTACACATTTTTTCCCTACAACTTAAAGTCCACAGAGACCTGGCTGTGAGTTATTCAATTTTACTGTAGCTTGAGGCCCTTTATATATATATACCCTAATCTTTCCTTTGAGAATGAAACTAAGTCATGAAAGAAAAAACCTAGATGACTATCACTCCTGAGACAAAGCTTCACTAAAAAAATTTAACCTATAGCAACCTGTTAGTAAAGGTACCCACAGTGAATGAAGAGTTATCTCCCCATGTAGTTATCTCTCCATACTGGGTTACCAGAGTAGCATGATTATAGGAGCCTGATACATGAGTTACTGTCAACTATCTCTGAACTCCACATATACTTGAACCATAATTGCATAGTGAACTATCTTTAACTAGCAGTGTATAATACCTTCCAGTTATAATTTGGACCTTCTATGTTGGAGCTTTTCTAAAACCTTGTATTGCATTACCTTTTATATTGTTTTACCGACCATGAGCTTTTGCACTTTCAACTTAATTTGTAATGGTATGCTTCTTTTGTCTATGATCATGATGATAGAGCATCAAGCTGCCCCTTTTATGAAAACATATATTCTGTTATTAAGCATTCAACTGCCCTGTTATAGCCAATGGCTTTTCACAGCCCATAAGCCATTGCAAACAATTTGATAATTGTTATAGTTTTCATGTGGACTTATTATGCCTTTCTTTATGATTTTTGTCATGTGAGGATGTCTTCTTTTGAGGAATGGACAGGTTGTTCCTTAAAAATTCAATGACAATACTGTCATGTATGCTTAGTTGCTTCTCTTCTTCATCCTTTATTACATTGTACAATAGTCCTTCTTGTCATTCCTTTAGCAGGCTATCAAACTGTTTGCATCCCCATGATGCATTATGGAAAATAGCACTTTGTAAATCCATTAGCAGCTCATAACTTGATCATGAAATGAAAAGTAAAGTTGTTCATGTTTCAATTGAATCACAATTACAATTTCCTACAGAAAGCCCACTATTATTTCATGAAATCTAAATGTATTCTGAATTTTATGCACTACTCAATTAAGATGCCCTCAATGCTTGTACATTTAAGCTACTAATGAGCATATTTTCCTTTCATTTTCTCATGATTATCCTGTGCCTCCATGAAAACATGTTGACTTTAGATTTCTCTATCTCTTCCAACAAGCATTTTGGACTTAGAATATCATCTACTTTTATCACCATGCCCCATATGTACTGCTATTTGGACTAGCATACCATCTTGAGAAAATTTCTATCTCAAAACTTGAATGAAGAGAGCTAAATGCACTTTATCATATAAATGCAATATCTAATTCAACATTTCTCAATACATTCCTTTAACATTGGCATTTTGATTTCCATACTTTATGATCCTCATGAACAATTAAGTATCACTTATGACAGTTACCATTTGTTCACTGCCATAAATGACAATTACTTATTTGTGTGGACCATAGAGGAATGATTCATCTGATGAATGATCTCAACATACCATTAAAATAAAATCAATATAGCACATCGGGTTCAACCTTTGTGGGAGCCACATTTCATCCCACATGCTGAAACTTGATAAAACAAGAACATTGATTTTCCTTGTATCTGCACATGAAACAAACAGTTAGAAAAAATTTGCATATGCTTGAAGGCTTGATGATCCTATTTTCTTTTCTTTGAACATGGACAACTTACTATTTGTTTGATGCATGTAAAGGACAATTTAGACACTGGTGGGTGGATGTATATATAGTGTTGGAGACCATTATTGCTTAGAGCTCTACTCTAACCTCATTGCAAACTCTTTTCAGGTGCAGGACATGGAAAAAAGAAGCTACAGAGGATGCAAAGCAACCTAGAGAAAAAGACCAAGCAGAACAACAGACTCTGACCAGACATCAAGAAATGACTAGCCTCTTCCCCTATATATGCATTTTTTCATTCTTTCAATCCATTTTTCTATATATTGTACTTTATTTCCATTGGACAAGCTATATCTCATGGCTTGTGTGAGATAGATTTGAACTCTTGAATCAATAAATATTTTCTTTTAGCAATATTTGTGTAAATCTTTTCAATATTGTATGCACCTATATAAATGCAATAATCTATTACTAAAAGTTGTAATCTCTTTGATTCTTATGTTTATACATCTGAATGCAACATAGGGAAGATTGATATGAAATGCACTTCATTTTCATTTTGTAAACACTTTTAACTCACTCAATTTAACAAGAAACAAAATGAGTAACACTTATAATGGTGCTCTCTAGGTTCTAGGAAATATGCTTATGGTTTGGTGATCTAGAAGTTGAGTTTCAAGATTATTGTATGTTTTTGCATAGTCAGGATGGACTAATGGAAGGATTTTGGTGTTTGAAGGTTGTTACACTTTTTGTGGATGTATCTGAAGGAACTTGAGATGTGTTCTCATGCATAATGAAGTGTCTTGCATTTTCCACATGTTATCTTCTTGTTGGAAAGTGTGTACATCAATGTTCATTTGTGTTTTCATTAGGTTTGGCCAACCTGGTGTTTACACTTCATATGAAGAATTAAATTTAATTAAGGAAGCATTTGGTTGATCTGAGACATTATTTTTGGGTCTTGGTTAAGTGTTTAATTGGTTCACTCTCATTCCTTTCCACCACAGGAATGTTGAGTTACCAACCTAATTTGAATTTATGAAATGAACCTTTTGTGGCCGACCTTGGAGAAATTTTCTAAGGTTGAAGATGGTATAAATGAAAGTCTAATTGCGAAGAATTGAATGATGCAAAGTAACGAAGTAAGCCACAAGAGAAGAGAATTTTTTTGGGAAAGCGAGTTGAGGCAACAATACTTTATTGTGTTAGATTCCTGAAAGCAGTGAGCTAAAGGTTTCTGCAATTTTCTGATCAAGGTTGCAGATGTGTATAAATTGTTGTGGTGGATCTTTTGTTTTCTTTTTTATCAGTAGGCAATGAGCCTCCCTATTGGACATTGAGTCCTTTCTATAGGCAGTGAGCCTTTGTATTTGGACAGTGAGTCCTCTTCAGGGCAGTGATCCTTTGTATTTAGTTTTGCTATCACTTTATATTCTGAGTTAATCCTCATCGTGGTTTTTCCCTTATTGGGTTTTTCATGTAAAATTTGGTGTTCAGTGTGTTGATTTTTCTTTCTATTATCTGCATTTCATGTTCATATTTAATAATAGAACAGTGTGGTTGTGAAGTTAATAAGTGTTGAAGTTTTGAGCTTAATTTGGTGACAATTGATTCACCCCCCCTCTCAGTTGTCCTACGCCTTTTTAATAGAGTATATGCCTAATAGTTTGGTTGAAGGTTGGAATTCAAAGGAAGAAGTGTCATGTTCTAAGGATATTGAGGATTTGGGTCAACAAGAGGGAAAGCATGTTGTGGAAGAGGAGAAAAGCATGGATGAAGATAAGGAAAACTTGAATGAAAACCATTTTAACCTTGAGGATACTAAAAATAATATTGAGACCCCTTGTAATGCTAACAATATGAAAGAAAAGGAAATGGATGATGTTAAGACAAGAATAGAAAGGATGAAAGAGACCAGATGGAGCTTTTTGAAAGGATGTTGCAGAAAGAAGACAACTCAAATAGGTTTCAAGTTATTGATGAGGTAGTGATAAATTTCTATAGGGTTATGGATGGTGTAATGAAAAGGGCAGTGATGGCTTCTATATCCAGGCAAGGCAAGATAAAAAAGAAGTAGAGAAAAATAGGAAATGGTGATGAAGTCGATCAGTCTGGGAAGATGGAGACTAAGGACAACCTTGAGGAAATGATGGGAGACTTGAAGATGGCTTGGAGCCTAATTGAGGATGCTTAGTCCCATGTTATGTGCCTGATTATTCTTTTTCATGTCAATTGTTAATAGGCATTTTGGTATCCTTATTAGGTTAGTTTTGGATAATGGCTTGATAAGCCTGTACTATGTTAATTTACTCTATATTTTTTATCTGAGGACTATTGACTTGTTGGGAATTGATGATAGGTTATATCTCTTTATTTAGTTTTATGGGTGGATGATAATATGGTTTGGTTAAAACTCTACTGGCTATTGGATAGGTGTATAAGTTTTGATTTTTTTGGTGTTGGTTGATGTGTTTTTTATTGGTTCTGGTGAGATGTGTTGTTTCTAATCTTGATTTCTCCTCAGTTTTTTTGGTTTGTTTGGGTGTTGTTTCCTTGGACTTTTTTTTTGTACGTGATCATTGCCCTTTCCCTGCTTAATCAATAAAAAATAAGTAATGTAATAGTTAGATATATAAAATGAAGTATGAGATATGTTAATTTTGTCTTCTTAGGTTATGAAACTAAAAATTGTCCATAAACAATTAAACAATTAGACATATTTAGATTTAACATTAATCATATGATTTAATTTCAGACAATATTTATATGTAAAAAAAGATAAATTTGGATAGTAATTAATTGTTTAGTTTATTTTTGAATTAACATAAGCTATGCATTTATGGTTATTCAATTACTTTATTCCTTTAGTCTTAGTGATAGAGTGCTAGTTGTACTCTATGTTAGAACGTAAAATAACATCATGAACATATTTATCTTCATTAATGTTTCTTTCTTTTATACTAAATAGTTGCCCTTAGTTAGAGGCAATATTAAAGTTAACCCATTCATTGTACAATATACTTATGATGGAATCGTTAACTTAATGTCATCATGGGTGAGAAGGTCATGTTTTCTTGTTATATCTTGGTTGAGTTTTTTAGTTTAACAAAAAAATTGGAGGTTTGGGTTGTGGAAAAATTTGGGGCATGACAAGAGTGCACATAATTAACATCCATGCTTGTAACCTTTCTGAGTCTCTAAAGGATTTAATTTATAAATGTTAAATATATAATTTAATTAAAATATCCCTATGGTGGTTTGCATGCAATTCAAAGTAGGCACATAATTAAATCATGAAAATTTAGCACCCATGTAATTCTCCCTCAAGTTTTGGACATAAAAAAACTAGGTTCTTAATGCATTAAATAGTGTCTATGTTGGCATATTTTTTCATGAAAGATCATAAATAAATTTACCATAGCTCTATTTCATCTCCACACATCCCAAAATTTCAACCTTAGTAAATCCACCATTTTGTAGCTTTGTTGAAGTTCACATGCATAATTGACCTACATGACTTCTACATGCACAAATCTAAACCAAAAAATTGTATATTTTAAATATGTAAATTGGCCCCATGCTCCCCTCTCTTACTATCCATTATGAGATAAATAAATTACATAAATTATTTCAAATTGCATTCTAAGGTGTTATATTTAAGGACTAACCCTAATTTTCATTTGAATCATCTAGGGATGGATCTAGTATCTATTCAATAGATATATAAATCAATTTAAAAAAGATTAAAAAATGTTTGCATCAACATCTTAGTAGCCTATTGCATGACTTGACTAAAGGAAAAGAAATCATTGTCAAGCAATTTCCCAAGCAATGTCTACTAGAAATCACACCTTGGTGTGCAATGGGTACACCAAAGAAGTTTGGAAGGTCAATTATGTAATTTTTTGGTCTATTTTTTGTATACATTTGTGTAATATATATGAGATCAATTGGTAGGCCATTTAGAAAATGATGTTTCTAGTGAAAAAAAGGTCTCAATGGAGAAGTGATAGCTTCAAATCAATTATGCATATTCTTATAGGGATCCAAACACAAATAAAACAAAACCTCTAAATCAAGAAGATAATAAGGCTCCATTGCTAGTGGGATCATGTTATGTTTGCAATAGGGAGAGAGGGAGAGAGAGGGAGATATGGGGATAGAAAGAGGGAGATATGTATGGGGAAGAGAGAGGGGGGTAAGGAGATAGAGATAGAGAGGAAGTTAGAAATAGAGATGGATATGGATATGGAAATGGAGATGGAGATTGAGGAGAGGGATACATGGAGAAGAAGAGGGAGAGATAAAGAGAGAGGACAAAGGGATAGATAGAGATGGAAGAGATAAATGTAGAGAGAGGGGGAGAGGGAGAGAATGAGAGAGGGATATATAGAAATATAAAGATAGAGATAGGAAGTAGGGTAGAAAGAGGGAAATATATAAGGGTAGAGAGAGAGATGGATATATAATGAGATAGAGATAGAGGGGGATATGTAAGAATTTAAAAATGGAAAGATAGAGATAGAGATAGAGCTAGAGCTAGAGATAGGGAGGGAGAAACAAGGAGTGTGTGTGTAAGAGAGAGATATGGAGAGAGATAGAGAGGGAGATAGATATGTATAAATAGATAGAGAGGGAGGAAAATGGAGGGAGAGAAGCAGAGATAAGAGAGATAAGTAGAGAGATATAGAAAGAGGAGGTGATAGGGAGAGGGAGAGAGGGGGATATAGGGATATAAAGGAGAGATAGAGAGATAAATATAACTTGAGAAATATAGAGAGGGTAAGAGAGACAAAGAAAAAGTAAGATAGAGATAAATATATAAAGGGAGAGATGGAAGGAGAGAGGAAGAGGGAGAGGGAGAGATAGAGATAGAAAGAGGGGGATATGGAGAGAGAAATATAAAAGATATAGGAAGTGATATATAGAAAGAGCTGGAGAGACAAATATATAAAGAAAGAGGAGAGATGGAGGGATAGATGTAGTAAATAAGAGAGACAGAGAGATAGAGATAGAGATAGAGATAGAGATAGAGATAGAGATAGAGGGAGACAGAGAGGGAGAAACAATGTGTGTGAGTGAAATAGATATAGAGATAGAGATAGGGAAGAAGAAACAAGGAGTGTATGTGTGTGTCTGAGTGAGAGGGAGAGAAATGGATAGAAAGAGGGAGAGATAGAGATATATATAGTGGGAAAGAGAGTAGGGAAAGAGGGAAAGAGATGTAAAGAGAGGTAAGGAGATAGAGATAGGGAGAGAGATAAAGAGGAAGATAGAGATGGAAATGAAAATGGAGAGGGAGGTGGAGAGAGAGAGAAATAGAGATCGAAAGAGGGGGATACAAAGAGAGAGGGAGAGAATGAGAGGGAGAGATGAAGGGATAGAAATATAGAGATAGGAAGTTATATATAGAGGGGTAAAGAGAGGGAGATATATATAGAGTTATGAGAAGAGAAAGAGAGATCTTTTTATATCTTTGTCTCCCTCTCTATCTTTATTATTTTTTATTCTCTCAATATCTCTCTTCCTCTCTCTCCTTTTCTCTCTTTTTCCTCTTTCTTTATCTCTTCCTATATCTATCTCTTTGTCTCTCCATATTTATTCCTTTATATCTATACCTCTATTTTTGTATCTCTCTCTCTCTCTCTATTTCTCTATTTCTCTCTCTGTCTATTTTCCTCCTAAGTATGCAATGGGTACACTGAAAAGGTTTTAAAGGTGAATTATCATGTCCTTAATCAAATGACATGCTACCTTGAACATAACTCCCTACAGGCATGCTATTCTTGGTTTGTTGGCATGAAACAACTAATCAAAAGTTACCTTCTCTCTCCCACTCTATAAATTTTAATTTATATTTTAAGTTTGAAATTCATTTTATTATATATATTATAAAAAAAATCAAAATAAAATTATCCTACAATAATTAAAATTTTAATAAGATAAATAATTATAAATTAAATTAATTCTAATAATCTTTAATTAAAATTTGTAATTTCATAAAAAATAATAATAATAAAAATAAATTTCAAACTTAAATCTTAATTAAAAACTAAAATAAAATAAACTAAATGAAAGTCAAAATATATCAAAATTTAAATATTAATAAAAATAATAATTTCAAAAAACTAATAACAAATAATAAACTTATTATGTTAATAAATGATTAAGTAAAAAAGTAAACTATTTTTTTAATTTATTAAAATTGAAATGTTAATAAAATATGCACCTAAAAATTATAATTAATATATTACAAACAATATTAACATGAACTCAATATTAATAAAAAAATATTATTAAATATTATTAAATAAATTAAATTTTAGAAACTAAAACTATTTCAAATAAAATATTAAAAATAAAAATAAACCATATTAAAATTGTTAAAAGTAAAATTCTAACTTTTATATTATAAATTACAAGTAAGAACAAACTTAAAAAGTGAAAAATAAAATGAAACCTATTCAAAAGCTAAAAGGTCAATTCCTAATTTATTGATTTATTATTATTAATAATATTATTTGAAAACATATATTTATTAAAAAAATATTATTTATCTAAAAATATAAGTTTAAAAAATGTAAAAGAAAAAACAATTCATATCCCATCTTTTCTTAATTGAAAGCTAAGACTAGATAAGAATGCAGTTGTTTTTTTTTATTATATATTATAATTTTCAATATTTTAGAAAATATGATGGTTGAGATCATTTCAATGGTCTTGCATCCTTCTCTACAATTTTCAACCATTGATTTTCAAAAGCAACTCATTCACTTCATATAGGGAACGTTTTTGACGTAAATAATACCATTTTCCTTGATACATGTATATTAGATTGAGTTGAAACCTTTCTAATCATCAAAATTCTATAAAATCATTTACATGGGTGAAGTTAAAATTTACATATAAGTTTTTTTCCGAAGTACAAATTTTACTTCAACATATACAAAGATCATATTTATAAATGTAACCTTAACCAAAATAATTTATAAATAATTTGATTCTTTTGAAGTGACCATCTAACATATCTAGATTCCTTAAAACAATAGTAAATCAAATTACAGCTAGTGTGACAATCTTTTCTTATCAAATCAAATATTAAATACCTTTTCAATTATTTTATATAATATCTACATTAATTACATTATTTATCACATCACATATCATCAATCCTATCTTTTTATCCTAAATTAAAATGTTTATTTTATTAACTTGAAGATCAAGTAGAGTCTCTAAGAATTAGAATGGGAGTTAGAATAGGGAAAGTTGTGTTTGATTGTTAGGAAAGGAAAAGTTGGATATACTCAACTCATTACTTTTTCTTTGACTGATAGAAAAGGAAAAGTTGTATATATTCAACTCATTTACTTTAACAAGTGCGAACTTTTTCTTATTTTATATTATACTTTGGGAGATTTTGTCATTGAGGCAATTTGATGACGACTCAAAGTGAGTATTCCATTCTCTTGCCAAACAAGCTTAAATAAATTCATATTCTTTGCCTTCATACCCACGTTCTTCTCTCTTTCACTTCCACGTTTAATTTTGCCTTAATTAAAAGAGATTCATAAGATACAAGAATTCAACCTTTTTAAAGAATAATAAACGAACATTCTTATTATTATTATGGAGGCTCTTCTAAAATACCTTGTACCATGAAATATAATTAATATATTAGATTGAATGTTTTGGAAAATTAAATAATAAATAATAGTATTTAGTTAAAAAATATTGTGATAAATAATAGAATATGATTAATTAGTTATATAAGGATGTTATTGATGTTTAGATGAATGTTTTAGAATTAATAACTGTGTTTCTTATCATTTTAGGTTAGTTTGACAATTTTAAATTTGATACAATAATTTTAATTTTGACTTTTATTTCAGTGATCCAATTTAAAATTATCAATTATATCTTTGCTAATTTCTAGAATGTCATTTTTAGCTCTCCTTGATGCCATTAGTCTACTCTCACATAAAAACTAGGTTTTGGTGTTTGTTGGTTTGCACTTGATAAGGATAGTTTCTTCTCTTGTCTCAAACCATGTAAGAATATTAATCTAGTGATTAGATTAAAAAAAAAAAGGACAACACTCAAACATGCAAGCTATCCTAGATGCTTGTGCAATGTAGATTTTGTGACAAATAATCTTTAATAATGCATGCAAATAACAATTTAAAATTCTAAGCATGAACAATCAATTTTACATGATATTAATCAAATAATCTAAAATAAACTAGGGTCATCGCTTTAAATACAACATCAAGGGTTAAAAGAAATACTTTTATACCTATGGGTTAGCACACAATGGTCACAAGGAAAGGTAACATCATACCCAAATTTGAATATCAATCTTAAAATTTGAAGGGGTCATTTATGTGAGTACAGAATTTATCTAGATCACTTACATGACTACAAATCTAATTTAGGGGAAAAAAAGAGTGAACTAAAGGTTAGAATTGGTCCCAGGGATAAGTGTAAACAAGAATATAATAGATAAGGCCTAGATTATATGTCCACTAAACTAAAAATAGATAGTTTGTATGCTTGTTATTGTATAAAGGTTAATTAAGACAAAGTGAGTTAAAAAATGAATGTGAAAAGTGTGAGGTATGTACTTTTTACCATTATATTTTGCACCCAATTTGAATTACATGTAAACTATCATGAGAATGCATGTTCTTTATTATGATAAGCATAAAATAAGGGTCTTGAGCTATATACAAAAGGAGCTCCAAGGGAAAAGCAAAACCAAATCAAAAGAGGTCAAAACCAACACACTAATAGCACATCAATAATATATAAAAGTGATGCAAGAGCATCCAGCAATGTAGGGAAATCTTGCATCACCAAAAAAAAAAAATCTTCATGTTTTTTAGTTGTTTTGAGTCCCATGATGGCACTTAAGGGGTTTAAGACTGTCAGGCATCAAAAATAGCAAAAAAAAGGCACTTACTATTTTTAGTAAGTAGGCCTAAATGGGCTTGTATGGATGTGAAAATTTACCCCAAGGACCAGAGCTGAAAAAAAAATCTGGCCGCGAAAGAATCACCTCAATACCCTACACGGTTTGGGAACAATTAAAGTTTTTGTCCTAGGAAATTTCTCTAATGCAGTTTCAAATTCAGATATAAAACTTTGGAGGCCCCAAAACAGCTCAAAAAGTGGCCGAACTGAACTACGGTGGCATCATGGGTTGTAGAGCTCATCGAGAGATTTCCAACGATATATAATAATAGCAAATAAAACACTCAGATCAAAAGTTATGGCCCCGCGAAGTTGACCCTCTAAAAAGTGAATCTCATTAAATTTTCTTCCTAGGCCAAAAATCAAATGGCAGGACTTTTGGTGCCAAAACAAAAGGGAAATTTTCCCTTTCTAGAACATTCTATGGCGGTTATTGGGTAAAATAAAAAAGGGATACGAGGGGGGTTGTAGAAGGTGGCCTTGATAGTGCAAATTGTGGCTCTGAATAGTAGATTTTCTTTTCAGAGTTGATTTTGTTGTGATGAATCAAGCCCATGAGGCTGTAGCATGTAAACTTTGAATCTGTAATTTCATTTTCTAAAAAATAATTGAAATTGAGTCATTTTTTTGTCTCGCATCTTCTATGTTGGTATCTATTGTTGTGATTTTTGTGGGTTTTGGGTAATGTGGCCCTCATCAAGTGGTATCAGAGTAGGAGTTCTTGAGCTTGTAACAAAACATCGAACGTGAGGCAATTGTAGTAGGACCTATGAGTGTGGTTTGAGTTCAAGATTCCTCCAAGACTTGCCTAGTATGGTAGAGGTAGAGGCCGAGGTGGTGGAGGGACAGATCCACCTATAGATGAAATCAAAGCCCTTAGAAGGCAATTAGAAACCTTGCAACAAGAGGTTTGAAGAAGAGATGCGCAATGAGATAGAGATGACAATGAAGATGAAATGGAAGAGGAAATGAAAGAGGAAGAGCAGGATCCAATGGATCCTGGAGAAAGAAGATTGTTGTGAGTGATCTCAAGCATTGGGAAGAGACCTAAAATGGAGGTTTCAACTTTTACTGGAAATTTAAATCCTAGAGAATTGATTGATTAGATCAATGACATGGAGGAATTTTTTGAGTTTGAGGAGATTGAAGATCCTCGTAGAGTGAGGTTTTCAAAGACAAAATTGAAAGGTCACACCAGTATATGGTGGAAAGAGGTCTAGTTAGAAAGAGGAAGACAAGGGAAAGATAAAATTTCTAGATGGGATAGAATGGTGTCAAAATTGAAGAAACAATTTATTCCAGTCGATTGCGAATTGGAGCTGCTCAAGAAGATGCAGAGCTTGACGCAAGGGACAAGGATGGTGAAAGAATACATAGAGGAATTTCACAAGGTCCTGATTCGAATAGGACATTCTAAGGAAAATAAAGAGAAAGTTGCTCATTATATTAATGGGTTGAAGCCAAGTATACAAGAAGAATTGGCACTGGTAAGAATGACCACCATTGAGGAAGCTTATTAGTTTTCTCTAAAGGTTGAAGAACGATTAAACAAGAGGTTTGAGAACAAACAACGTAGTGGAGGTTGTGGAGGAAAGACTGGTGGATGGTCATATGGAGGTCGAAATGAAGATCATAAGAAGGGTGAACTCTCTAATAGCGGCCATAACAAAAAAGGAGATAACACCTGCCATCCTCATGATCAGAATAATGGAGACCATAGAGGAAGAGGAAGATATAGATGAGGATAGGGAAGAGGAGGCTTCTGTGGAATGTGTTTCTAGTGTGGAGTACATAGAGCCTATGAGTGTCCTCAACATCAAGGAAGGACAAATAGAAGAACTGAGAGTAATGCACGAGTTACACATGTTGATGAAGATGTTGGGTCTTCACATTCTAAGAATGTAGAAAGAGGAGAGGTTCTTGTTACTAAAGAGCCTTGCTGAATGAGGAGAATGAACCAACTCAAAGGAAGAATTTGTTTCACACCAGATGTAAGTGTGAAGGTAAAGTTTGCAATGTTATTATTGATGGAGGTAGTACTAATAACCTTGTTTCAGAAGAAATGGCTAGTAAGTTGAAGTTGGAGAGAAGAAGGCATTTGAACCCATACCGGATTGCTTGGTTGCAAAAGGACCATAAATCCTTGGTAAATGAATAATGTTTGGTAAAGTTCAAGATTGGAAATTACCATGATGAGGTATTGTGTCATATTATTCCTATGGATGTTTGTCATATGTTGTTAGGCAGACCGTGGAAATTTGATTGGCGAGCAATACATGATGGATATGTCAACACCTATTCTTTGAAAAAGGATGAGGTTTGTCATAAGTTGAAGCCCTTGAAAGAGGTAGAGGAAAAGGTATTCAGTAATGCAAGAATTTGTTTGGTTGATGAAAGAAAGTTCCTAGAAGGTATGAAGCATGAGCATGTGTGTTTTGCATTGATCCCTAGAGTTGATAAAGAAGATAATACTGAAGTACCTAAAGAGGTTTCAAATTTTTTGAATGAGTTTCAAGCTATTATTTCTGATAACGCACCTGAAGTTTTGCCTCCAGTAAGAAATATTAGTCATCAGATGGACCTGATTTCTGGAGCTAGTTTGTTGAATAAAGCAGCTCATCCTATGACTCTAGCAGAGAGTGAAGAGTTGAACAGACAAGTGCAAGAGTTGTTGTGGAAGGGACTGATTAGAGATATTTTGAGTCCATGTGCAGTACCTATAGTACTAACACCAAAGAAGGATGGGGAATGGAAGATGTGTACAGATTCTAGAGCCATCAACAATATCACCATCAAGTATAGATTTCCCTTGCCAAGAATGGATGACATTTTGGATTGTTTGAGTGGATCTGAGTACTTCACAATGATAGATTTGAAGAGTGGATATCACCAAATCCAAATTAGAGAAGGAGATGAATGGAATACAACCTTCAAAACCAAGGAGGGCTTGTATGAGTGGTTAGTCATGCCTTTTGGGCTAACCAATGCAACAAGCACATTTATGCAGCTTATGAATGAGGTATTGAAGGAATTTTTAGGAAAATTTCTTATTGTTTATTTGGATGATATTTTTATTTTCAGTAAGACATTGGAGGAGCACTTGATGCATATCCAAAGAGTTTTTGATAAGCTAAAGGAGGAGAAGTTGATTAATTTGAAGAAATGTAGTTTTGTGAAGAGAGAGTTGGTGTATCTAGGATTTGTTGTCTCAACAAAGGGTCTCAAAATGGATCTAGAGAAGGTGAGAGCTATCATTGAATGGCCTATTCCAAGGAGTGTTACAGAGGTACGATCATTTCATGGTCTAGTAAGATTTTATAGAAATTTTATTAAGAATTTCAGTAGTATTTGTGCACCTTTAACTGAAGTGATGAGAGGGGATAGAAAAGAGTTTAAGTGGACTACAGGAGCAACAAAAAGTTTTGATATTTTGAAGAAGAAAGTTATAGAGCAACTTTTTTTGGAACTTCCATATTTCAATAAGGTCTTTTAGGTAGATTGTGATGCTAATGGCACTACCATAGGAGTTTTTTTGAGTCAAGAAGGTAAGCATGTTGCCTATTTTAGTGAGAAGTTAAATGATGCTAAGAAGAAATATTCTTTCTATGATCAAGAGTTTTATGCTATAGTTCAGGCTTTGAAGAAATGGAGACACTATTTGTTGCCAAATGAATTTGTTTTATATACTGATCACCAGGCTTTGAAGTATCTCAATAGTTAAGGAAAGTTGAATCAAAGACACTTAAAATGGGTTGAGTTTTTGCAGAGTTATACTTTTGTTTTGAAGCACAGGAGTGGAAGGTCAAATAGAGTTGCAGATGCCTTGAGTAGAAGGAAAAAAAATTTGATAGAGATGAATATAGAGGTTGTTGGGTTCAATGAACTCAAGAGTTTGTATACTAAAGATCTAGACTTTGTAGAAGCTTGGAAAGCTTGTTTGGAACCCATTACATTAGATAGGACGAGATTGTTTAATTTCTTAATCCAAGATGAGATGTTGTTTAGAGGAAGCCAATTGTGCATTCCAAGGAGTTCTATGAGAGAGAATCTAATCAAGGAGAAGCACAGTGGAGTATTGGCTAGAAATTTTGGTTGAGATAAGACCATTTCTCTTTTCAATGATAATTATTATTGGCCACAGTTACAAAAAGATGTGAAGAAGTTTGTACAAAGTTGCAGAGCATGTCAAATGGCGAATGGAACAAGTTAGAATACTGGATTGTATCATCCATTACCTATACCTAAGAGGCCATGAGAGATGGGAGGATATTAGCATGGATTTTTTTCTTAGCTTGCCAAGGACACAGAGAGAGCATGATTCCATATTTTTGGTGCTGGATAGATTTTTAAATATGGCACATTTCATTCTGTGTCATAATACTAGTGATGATGTTCTTGTTGTAGGGTTATTTTTTAGAGAGATGGTGAGACTACATGGCCTACCAAAGAGTATAGTTTCAGATAGAGATACCAAATTTGTTGGTTATTTCAGGAGGACACTGTGGAAGAAGTTGAAGAAAAATTTGAAGTTCAGTTATACACACCATCCATAGACTAATGGACAAACAGAGGTGGTGAATAGGAGTTTGGGAAATATGCTAAGATGCTTAGTTGGAGATAAGCCCAAGGGATGGGATTTGATTATACCATAGGAAAAAATTTCTTACAACTATTTTTTCAATAAGAGCACTAGTAAATCATCATTCCAGATTGTGTATGGAAGTAGTCCAAGAACTACTTATGAACTGAGAAAGATGGATAAGGGGGAGAAGAGTAGTACTAAGGCTGAAGATTTTGCTAAGCACTAGAAGAATTTGTACGAAGAAGTGAATAAACACATCAACAAGATGAACTCACAATATAAGGCTCAGGAAGATCAAAAAATGAAGTATATGGATTTCCAGGTAGGAGATGAAGTCATGGTTCATTTGCGAAAGGAAAAGTTTCCAGTTGGTACATACAACACGTTAAAGATGAAATTTTTTGGACCATGCAAGATCTTGAAGAAGCATGATTTAGAAAATGCTTATGAGGTAGAGTTTCCTAGTGGAATAAACACATCTCCTATGTTCAACATTGCTGATTTGACAGAGCATCATGAAGGTGATATAGGGGAGAGGCCAATAAAAGAATAGTGGAAAATTCCATAACCTACTTTAGAGAAGGAAGAGATAGAAGAAATCTTGGATAGTTGTATGGGTAGAAGCACAAGAAATAGACAATATGCAGAGTACTTGGTGAAATGGAGAGGAAGGCCTATTGAAGATTCATCATGGTTGTTTGAGGGTGAGGTTAATCGTCTTGGTTTCCCTCTAACTCCTGAGAAGTGACAGGGCCACTTTCAAATTACCTTGGGTGTTTGATGCAAGAGCATCCAGCAGTGTAGGGAAATCTTGCATCACCAAAAAAATATTGTTTTCTTTATTTTTTTTAGTTGTTTTGAGTCCCATGATGGTGCTTAAGGGGTATAAGACTGTCAAGCATCAAAAATAGTGAAAAATGGGCACTTACTATTTTTAGTAAGTAGGCCTAAACTATGGACGTGAAAATTTACCCCAAGGAGCAGAGTTGAAAAAAAAAATCGGTCACAAAATAATCACCTCAATACCCTTCACGGTTTGGGAGAAATTAAAATTTTCGTCCCAGGAAATTTCTCCAATGCAACTTCAAATTCAAATATAAAACTTTGGAGGCCCCAAAACAGCTCAAAAAGTGGTTGAACTGACCTACAGTGGGTTCATGTGTTGTAGAGCTTGCTGAGAGCTTTCCAACGATATGCAATAATAGCAAATTGGACACCCAAATCAAAAGTTATGGCTCTGTGAAGTTGATCCTCTAAAAAGTGAATTTCATTAAATTTTCTTCCTAGGCCAGAAATCAAATGGTAGGAATTTTGGCACCAAAACAAAAGGGAAATTTTCCCTTTCTAGAACATTCTAGGGCGGTTATTGGGTAAAACAAAAAGGGATATGAGGGGGGTTGTAGAAGGTGGCCTTGATAGTGCAGATTATGGATCTGAATAGTAGATTTTATTTTCAGAGTTGATTTTGTTGTAATGAATCAAGCCCATGAGGCTGTAGTATGTAAGCAAATGGTAGGAATTTTGGCACCAAAACAAAAGGGAAATTTTCCCTTTCTAGAACATTCTAGGGCGGTTATTGGGTAAAACAAAAAGGGATATGAGGGGGGTTGTAGAAGGTGGCCTTGATAGTGCAGATTATGGATCTGAATAGTAGATTTTATTTTCAGAGTTGATTTTGTTGTAATGAATCAAGCCCATGAGGCTGTAGTATGTAAGCTTTGAATCTGTAATTTCATTTTCTGAAAATAATTGAAAGTGAGTCGTCTCGCGTCTTCTGTGTTGGTATCTGTTGTGATTTTTGTGAGTTTTGGGTGGTGTGGCCCTCATCAAAAAGTATGAGTTCAACATAAACATAATTGAGAACAAAAATATAGAAACAAAAACTTAAAGGGTGAGGGATCCCTAGTCTTCACAAAGGAACTTATACATATCCTCATAATTTTCCAAGTTATCATTTTTCCCTTGTTTCTTCAATTTCATACCCTATAGGACCGAGAAGGTGGTGGAAAACCTATGCATGACTTTGGTACTTAATTTCATCATGACCTTCATGATTTTCTCTATCTCCTCCAACTTAGTTTTCATCTTCTCCACCTCCCATGCCATTTGTAAGCAATTCTCACAATTTTGTTGTTCCATGGAAGGGGCATTAAGAGATTCCTTGTTCACAATATACATGGAAGGTTCTTTAAAAAAAACCTCAGTATCCATATGGGGGGTCTCAAACACATTCTCGCTCTCAGGTTCAAAATAAAGAGCATTCATTAAACAAGTTGTTACCTTTGAACTGCATAGGAGAAGGATTCAGGGAACTATTAGTAGAGTTAACCTCATCAACAAAACTATCCTTTTCCTTGTCGGAGAAACTAAATATTTCAATATCTTTCATGTTAGACCATTGGACCACAACCAAAAAAATTTATCTTTGAACATTCATACCTTCAATGTCTTGATTCCTAGCCTTCCCCTTGTCCTTCTAGGTCTTAGTTTGGGATTTCTTATCAATTGAAGTATAGAGGATTGTGCCAACAAATTGGGTTGGCCCCTCCAAAACATTATCGTCAAAAGAAATCTTGGACGCTTTATATTTTTTACCTTTCTTATTGGTCTAATCTCCTTCTATCCTTCTCTTCACCAATCCTTGTTGGGTTCTTGATTATTAGGGGAGTTAAGTTGTAGGGAACAAAGCACAACCACTGCATCTTCTTGAGCCTTAATTTTCAAATTAAGGTGAAAAATAGGGGCGTCATTAGTGAGTATATTGTGGGAAACTAATGAAAAATACTTAGAAACAAAGTAATTCCACACTCTTGAGAACATAGATCTACTACTAAGAGCAATATTAAATTCAACAAAGTAAAATTAAAAGGGATAATGTATCTATGTGATTTAGCAAATTGTAGGTAGGGGAGGGTTATAAATACTCTTGTACTATTTATTAGTGAAAGAGAAGCATGGAATTATGAACATAGCTAAATAGATAAGATAAAAGTAGTAGACAATGTTATGGGAAAGGATCATAGAGAAAATATAGGAATAGGTAGTATAATAGGTCTTTTCTAATTGAAAACATTTTATAATCATGTATTTGAAACCAAGGGGATAATTTATAATGTATAATTTTCATAAGTATCACATGTAAACTATTCTTCTCTAAAATAAATCTATTTAGATAGACTATTTATGGGAAGGTTTTCTCACTCATAAGTTACAATGAAGCTACCAAAGATATCACAATATCTTTGAATATAATATATAAATAGAACAAAGTAAAAAAATCTAGAGTTAAAAACTATATTTTTTATCAGATTATTTGTACGAACTATATCTTTTTGGGGCTATAACCGGAAGCTTTCTTCCTAGTTCTTTCCTACTGGTATGCCCTCCTAAACCAGGATTTTGTATTATCTTATTATTATATTAATAATATTATAGTGCTCTACCACTTTTGATTAATAAAATAAAATAAAATATAGAGTTGTACAACATTGTGTGAGATTTCATAACATAGTCTATCGCGTAGAAAGAATAATAGTAATCTTATAATTAATAGAATGTAATCACTTGATATATATGTTATAAAATTATAATAAGTGATTGGAAATAATAGGTATTAAAATAAGATAAAGGAAAATATAAAGTAAAGAGTAGAGATAGAAGATGCATTGTGCTTATAATATATATTATGTATGAGATGAATAGTCATAATTAGCTAGGAAAATCTATTTGTTCATAAATATGTATCTAAATTCAATGGAACCTACTCAAAAAAATGATATCTAATTAATTAATATAATAAGAATACATTCTTCTACATAACAATATGTTTAGTCTTCTCATATCATAAGGAATATGAAGAGTACTCATCTACATTATTTATGAAATTGCTTCTTTTTGTACAATATATATTCCCAAGATAAAGGATTTCATGTCATCAAATGAGAAGAAAGATTACATACTTCTCTAACTATATATTTTAAGGATGTCATCTCTAAATTCTTTCTTGTTATTATTTTTGCAATTCCTTTTTTTTTCCCTAACTTTGGCAACTAGATGATGCATCAATTATCTCTTAGTTGTTGAATCTCATTTTGAATTTTTTTAGGGTTAATATTGTTTCAAAAAACAAGAGATTATTCCATTAGAATTTTGAAGGTCTATAGAATTGTAGCCCCCAAAATTTGTATCTTATTCACTTATGTTTTTTTTCACCAAGTTATACTCTCTACTTGGTTGGTTAGATGCCTTTAATTTTTTTGAATATTTACCTCATTTGTGAGAAAGTAGGACCAAATTTCAAATTTTACCTCTAAGTCACTTCTTTGTTCACCTTATTTTTGAGAGGTTACTTTAACAACTTCTTTTCTTTTTATGAAAGATCAAATGTTTCTAATTGTAGGATGGCAAAAAAAACTCTAGATTGCCTTCTTTTATTCTTCTGAGTCTACTTGTAACACCAGTTTCCTTCACTTTAGTCTTCTTACTTCCACAATTATTGGCTCTAGTTACTAAAAGAGTCATTCAATTTGAATCCAACATTCTTAGCTTGTCATGTCAATTTTTAAAAATGGTCTTAATTTTATAGGATCCAAATATCAAGTATAGATTTTCTCCTCAAATTTTTTAAAAATGAATTTGTTCACATAAAAATTTATAAAACTCTTCATTCCTATCGAAAAGAGTGAAATAACCTTCAAAAATTGATTTACCAGTTAAGGAGTTACATGTTTAAACCTAGAGGCATGTGAATATCTTTCCATTACAAGCAACTTCTATTTAGGAAAAGCAAGAGTACAATTAATATAAAGCAATATATTTCAACATTATAATTAATCAACGAATAAAAATAAATATGTAAGTTTTTACAAGAAGTTCAAAATGATATTGAAAAAATAATTAATCTAAAAATACTCTAATTCATAGTAGAAGCAAAAATAAAACAATTTGAAAAATTATAGGATAAAAGAACTTTTGAAAAAATGAATAAGGAAAAAAATATTTTTATTCATAATATTATTAAAATTATATATTCAAACTACATAAATCAACAAACTAATAACCAAATAATTAAAAATTACATTCAACATAACCAAACAACACATTTTAAAATTTTATAAAATATAATATTGTGTATATACTATTGTTCATATAATCATTTAAAACTTTTAGGAACAAACAATATAGATATATTTATCAATACAAAATATTAAAAAAAAACTTGATTTTATTCTAAAATAATGGTAACTTTAGTCTTATTTGAAAAAAAACAATATTTTCTTCCTACCATTCCTCTATTGCATTCTACTCTTTTAGGTATGAGGGGCCCTTTAACCTTTTTTGTCAAGAATATGTTAATGCAATTTTAACATGAAAAGTTGTGATGTTTGCTCTTTGATTTTACCTCACTGCCAATCTTTTCTTCTATACACTTGTTTTATGTACTTTATTTATTATTTTGTAAATTCACATATTATCATTTATGATGCACTTTATTATTGCAAATTCTATTATCATTATCAACAATTATCTTCCAACAATAATAACAATAGAAAAAATGATCCCTTACAATTTCACATTTAATTTGCATTATTTTTGTGCTTACGTGGACTTCAAGTCTTCCTTCCACACTTTAATTTTAGTTTTATTTGAAAAAAAGAATTTCTTCCTACCATCCTCTATTGCATTCTACTCTTTTAGTTATGAGGGGCCCTTTAACTTTTTTTTGTCAAGAGTATATTAATACAATTTTAACATGAAAAGTTGTGATGTTTGCTCTTTGATTTTACCTCACCACCAACCTTTTCTTCTATACACTTGTTTTATATACTTTATTTACTCATTTTTCAAATTCACATTATCATTTTTAAGCACTTTATTATTTTCCCTCTAGAATTTATCCAATCACCTTCTAACAACAATAATTGCTCCCTTACAATTTCCTTTTTTTGCTTACATGGACTTTAAGTCTTCCTTCCACACTTTAACCTTCCAAAAAAATTCCCACAATACATCCTTTATTATTTGTCACCTTGGATTTATTATTGTTTCTGAACTATCTTGCTCCATTCCTCACTTCTTATCTTTTGTGTTGATGTTTTGTAGTTTTCCCCATAGATTTTAATTACTGGTATATTCTACTATGTAGACTTCTTATTTATGGCCATAGAATTATAATATTATTGGAATTTTTAATAAATCATTAATTTATGGGTTCCTAATTAATTAATATTTATTGTTATTTCAAATTAAAATGGGTGATATTATTTTAGTAGATAAGTTGTATATATTATTAGTTCGATTATGAATAAAAGTTTTTTTTTTTTAATTAAATTTTGTTTTAGTGTGTAGAATAATAATAGAAATTATGGTTATTCATGCAACTTATGATTCAAATTAGGCCATAGAAACTTAATATATTTTAATTCCACCTTTTAATACATAAGAGAGTTAGTCAAATAACTTCTCATGGTTTGTTGGGGTGAAGGTAAATGTGATTCATTTTTATACTTGGATGTGATATCTTTTGCTTCTCTATTTTGATTTTGGTTATCATATAATGGATGTTGGTCTGTGTTTTAAGGCATTTTTGGTACATGTTACTACTTGGTCAACACTTGTATACATTAAAGCAAGACAATATTTAAGATTTCTTGTTCCATGTTCCAAAAAGATTGACATTTTGGGAGAGAATCCAAGAAACAATGTCAATGCAATACTTCTTTAAAGTGCACAATTTACAACAACTTCTAGTAAAGATCATCCTATTAAAAATTCTTCTAAATTTAAAAAATCGTCAAGAGCTAAAAAAAAGTTGTATGTTCAATTTAATTTCACTATCCAATGTCTTCTAAAGCCCCATTTTTTTCTCTCCATACCTTAGACATCTTGATTACCTTGCCCTAAACCTCATTTGTAAACCAACACATTGTTGTTTTCTATAATTTGGAAAGGATGCTCAACTAGATAAATGAAAGACCTCATCTTGGCCCATTCCTTCTTGAATCTAACCCTCAAACTACTTTTTGATAAATCAAAGTCCTCAATTTCCTTTAGAATAATAGACAACCATTACTAACATTGCCTAGGTATGTAGGCAAATGATCATCAAGAAAGGAATGGTAAAAAACTGTAATTAAAGAATATTGAATAAACATTCTCCTGAAGTGTTTACACACATTAGACACACTACCAATAAAGAAACCCCAAAAATCACATATAAATAGAGCCTATTTTATGGCTACCATCTAAGGAGCACATTTGAAATTATTCTTACTTGTGGAAAAAATAAGTAAAATATTTATAGGTGAGCAAACATCAAAACCAATTTTTTATAAAATTTAGTTCTCTTTTTATTCAAAATGATTAGATTGTATCCTACTTTCATTCACTTTTAAATTAACATTTATGAAAAATGTAGAAGCATAAACAAGGCATGTGAACTAATATGTAGAACTCAATTGATGCACTCTAGACTAAAGATTCATGAAAAATATTATTTTTATTTGCATTTACTAATAAAAAAATCTAATATAAAATACTCATCTATTCTTCTTTAATTTTAAATTTTACTTAAATGAGAAATCAATAGTAAAATAGTACAATGTAATTCACTTAAATACACACACTACGCATTTCAATTTTGCGTTTAGTAAGCAAAAAAAGTAGTTGGTTTCAAATTTTATCAAATTGAAATTTCCAATAAAACAATAATAAAATTTAGTTTATTTGTTGATTATGATATCTTCCTCTTACAACATGCCCCTTATATACCAATGATTATTAACCATAATCACACTTTTTTTATATTGTACAATAGTTGTTGTTTTTTAATATTTATAAGACTTGTTTGATGTGGATTAATGTCATGTGATTGATGAATAATTTCTCAAGGGTTTTCATAGATACCTTTGTGATAGTTTATCTAAATGATATTCTAATATTCCTCTCATGTAGCACTAAATATTAGAATATCGTTTAGATAAACTATCACAAAGATATCTATGAAAACCCTTGAGAAATTATTCGTCAATCACATGACAGTTGTGACAAAACTATTGTCTTAGAGAAAATAAGTAACACATGTTTCATTACTATGGAATTATTATAGTTCATATTGCTTGATTACAATTATCACATTGGATATTACATATATAGTCTATGTTACAAACTACAAAAAAATTGTACCTAGTTATTCTTATGCCTTAGGAATCCCTTGAACTAAAATAAACTCAATCACACATGGTACTATTGTACATAAATGCATTCTCTATTCTGAAACTCTCCACTTCCAAATTTTCACCTCACCTACCATGGCCTATATATTCTAACATGGTTATCACTTCCCTACCATTCATATTGATATTTATTAATTTCTTTTGACATTGTGATCCCAAGGAGATCCCAATTTTGATAGCTTATCAAGAAATCTATTATGTCCACTATCCAAGGAAACCAATCATCTATTCACATTAATTATTCCTCCCATTACCACTACACTGTCCAAAATAATAGTCCTTATTTCACAAGACAAAATCCATGAGTAATTATTTACATAGTTGTGCACCCTCCATGTACATTATTCTTTTATTTCATAGTCAATACTTGTCCTTATGAACAATATGTAGATTCAAAAATGTGTGTCATGTTATCCCCTATATTCATGCATATGCTTACTCATCTTTTAACATAAATAATCCTTTTCATGCCTCCTTCCATAGCTATATTTTGGAATCCCTAGCAATAACAATCCTAGTTTCTAGCTTGTTGTTAGACCTAGGATTTCCCTACATAAAACTCCCTAGGTAATTTAAATTTGATCCCCTATTTAGAATATAGGAATGAATAGTAGAATCACCCTTCTAATTATTAGAAATAATGGTCATGGGTATTTCCTTAGCTATAAGTATATGTTTAAGCATGCCAACATGCATAGTCTTTCATTTTTCTCTCGAAATGGTTTTCCCCATATAAATTTGGTGTTATGGTATATTGCTATTTTTTATGTTTATTTATTTTATTTGAATGCACATCTTCTCACTATATTTTTATAAGGGTTTAAATTTTATTATTATCTCCCCTTCTTAGATTGGTGTAGGAATTTTTTTCCACTTACCTTGGTTCCTTTCAATTTTTACTCACTAGTATTTAACTAGTGTTCCATAATATCTCATCATTTAAAAAATTTAGGCCTTAATCATCTATGAATAGGGATTAACACACTCCTACCAGCCCCTTGTCCCTAGCTTGTTGATATAGTCATGGATGGAGATCCTTAAGAAAAGGGTATTTGACTATGCAACTAAGAGTAGACATGGCAGAATTACCATAGAACAACATAATAGTTTATCATTGATTCAGTAACACATGATGCTTATAATTGGCTCATTGGACTATCACATAAAAATTAAAAACATGGTTTAGCCCATCAGCCATCAAGAGCTTATTACAAGCTTGTCTAACAATAAGTACTACTATTAGCTATCACACTATCACTATCACTATCACTAGTCAACTCACTAACTATTATCCTCCTAAGATCAATTATTTATTCTTGATTGAATTGTTGAAAAATGTGATGTTAGTGTATTGTCATTGATTTCAACTTATGAACTACTACTACATGCAATTATATTGTTCTTATTGAAGAATTGTGATTGATGGGCTATAATGTGTACATTGGTACATAGTTGTAACTTATTTTCTGAAGTTTATGTTTGATGTTAAAGTGATTTGAGTGATGTTCTTGATGAGTCTTCATATGAGATATTAAGAGAAACTCATAAGTCTCCAAACTATCAAAGGCACAAAGATTGGAACCACAAGAGCTTTGTCAAATGCAGAGCATTTCTTTGCAGATGAAGATATGGTCTTGTGGTTTGAAGGGTAGCTCTACACAACTGTGAGGTGTGAATGTTCCATGTTTCTATGCATAATTTTTACTATAGAGTGTTCTAGTGTTAACAAAGTAAGCACATGTTAAGTTCATATGAATGATTGCTAAGGAAGAACTGAATGTTTCCACACTTCACTACATCATATTATTTTTCCTTATGATTTTGGATTTATGCTTTTGAAGGTTCTATGTCTGCTCAATCCAAGTATCACTTGTTTTGGTGCACCATTGGTGTTTTTGTAGATGATAGTGTGTTTTCTATGTTCTAGAAACCTGGTAGGTTGGTTTGTTGTTGTTCAAATAATTTGCATCAACAATTACTTGCTAAAATTTGTGTAAAGACGTTATGGGATGCATGGGAGAGTCTCATTGTGTTCTTTGAATGATCTACAAGCTAGTATGTGATCCTCCCCTATACAGTAGTATGCCTGGAGTTAATGTTTTTGGGTATGAATTGTTTGTGCCAAGAGTAACTAAACTAAAATGAAAAAAGGAGTGTAGAGAAGTTTTGTTACAAGCCATATCGTTATGTTAGAGTGACTTGAACAATTTTCTTGGTCTCTCCAGTACTATCTTGGTCTAGAGTTGATGCATGATAGTTTGCATGCTTGTTGGGTTGACTTGACATGTTGTGTTGCTTGCACCAAGTGTTTGGATGTGTGTGCTAATTTTGAAAATGAGTTATATGGAAAATAGATCCTAAATATCTTTTAGATTGAACTACAGGAGATTTCCTTCTAGTAAAAATGCTTTTGAAGTTGACATGTTGTGACCAATGTATATCTCATATTGCATGTGTGTGTCTAACAATGAGAAACCTTTTGAAGTTTTTGGAGGGTATAAATAGAAGAGTATTAAAGTTTTTAATAAAGTGTGTGTTACTAATTTTTTGAATAGGCAATGTGCGAATAAGAATTCGCAAAATCTCTCTAGATAATGAAATGCAACAAAGATAAGTTTTGAGAGATCAACGGTAAGTGTGTGAAACTACGAAGAGGAATGCGTGAATGTAAATGAGAAAGTTTTTTGAAGGTAATGAGTCATAGTCAACAAAGCTTGTTAAAGAAAATGTATGTGTGAATTTACCAAAGGCAGTGAGCTAGAGGTGCCAAAAGTGTTGATATATTCTAGTTGTATGTTGAGGTTGTAAACCACTGTTGTAAATGTTGTATTGAGTAGGGAGTTTTGAACTTCCTTTGGTTAAAGACCATAAAAACTTATTATAGAATCTATTATATTTGTGAACTTTTGGATTTGAAAATTAGATCCAAGAAGCTTGCTCACCATGGTTTTTCCCGTGTAGGGTTTTCCACATAAATCTAATGTTATGGTTGTATGCTTTTATGTTATTTTGCTTGTCATGATTTATTTGGTTAATTGCTAATTATTGGAAAGAATTTGATTAAGTACTAATTCACCACCCCCCTCAATACTTCTATGTGTTCAAAAATTGGTATCAGAGCCAAGTGCCTCCAAAATTTATATTGGTTGTAGGTTTTAAACTCAGAAGATGTCAAAATGGGATTAAATATAAAGATGAGAATGTTGTGTGGAGATACAATACAATTTTCAAGTAGAGTTTTCAAATTTTTATGCACAATTTCTCACAGTATATCAAATGAAATCACTCCAAGAAGTGATATTAGAGAATAAAGACAAATACGATGGAAATTTAAAATGTAATGGAATATTTTAGATGCCAAGTCCAATTTTTTGTAGATCAAAGGAGTCATATTGTGTCAGATGTCAATAGGTAGAAAATGTAGGTTTTATTCTATTATTTAAAATTTAACTTCTCTATAATTTAAAATGGTTTTGAGTTTTAGAAAAGGAAGAAGGATTTGCACATGAATTGTTATATTTCATAGACCTGAAGGTTTGTGTTTGTAAGTCATTAATGACAATGCTACTATATCTTGAACTATAGCATATATGAATACATACTACTATGTAACTATCTCTAGGTTTGGAATGTAGTGCTCTTTGAATTATATAAAGGATTATGGAAATTCTTCAAGAATATTTGTTTCTTTGAATTGCTCTCAAGATGGTTTGTTGTTTTTTCAAGGGATAGTTAAATTCTTACCTAAGAATAACATGATTACTATAGTTTCAAATGGTTTGTTAAGAATGGTTGCATTGTAGGATTTTGCACATTTTGTTATCACAAGGTCATAATATTCTAGTTGACCTCCAAGATATGTTTAAAAAATATGATTATAAATGCAAGATATATGAATTTGTAGCCCATGACAAGGACCAATATTTTTTGCACTTTTGTTTTGTGATTTTCTCATTCTCATAAACAATTATCAAATATGCAAATCTATAACTTATTAGTATTTATTTTTATAATTCATACCATGGTTTCAATGATAACAAGGAATGAGTTGAGAATATATGTGAATTTTCAAGCCCTTGTTGTAGTTGTATGAAGTCCATCTATTGTGCATTGTTATATAATTGTGTTTAATATTCATGTTCAGTGTCAAAAAGGGAAACCCGCCTAGGTTTTGCAAAGAATGCACTGTAGAGATAATCTATCTTTTAAAGTAAGCTCTATGTTCTTTGGAAAACTACTTGAATTATTTAAGCATAAGACATAGATATTCTTTAGAGGAAACTAGGCCATCAGTTGGAGTAACCAACACAAGGATAGATAAATTTTGGTTTATCCTATGGAATTTATCACGATCTAATATATTAAGCAATTTTAAATGATCAAATCACTCCTCCCCATTATGAGAATCATCTTTGGAAGTGGTTGGTAAAGGGGGAAGGGTGGAAGGATGAGGTTGACCATATAAATAGCTAGAATTCATGATAGTAGTAGATAAAGAAGAATAATACATTTTTGGATGTAAACATAAACTACGACACATTAATTGATAAGAAATAAAAAAATTGTGCTAAAAATCATAAAAGTAAAAGGACAAAGGTGAACATAGTGAAAAATTGTGTAGGATTCACCAAAATATGATATAGAAAATTTGATTCCTAACTAGTATAAGATGTCAACTAAACATCAAGTATTGTATAAGATTAAAAATTATAATACATTACTCTTTGTGTCAAATAGCTTGTAATATTTTTGGTCCTATATATGTTTACATTTATCTAATTAAAATAATTTTATTCATTAGACAAAAATACTCAACTGACGACAAAAAAAAGAAACACTAGAAATAGAGAAATAAGATACATAAATCAACTCTAAAACTAAAATCCTAGATTTCCATAGAGTTTGGAGATAGACCCTAGAAGAAGAGTAATATAGATAATAACATGTCCATTATGTCATATTGAAGCCACGTTAGCATTCCAAATCTATACTATTATCAAGAGTAATAGAAAATTAAAAAATTGCATCAAATCTATAATACTTATACAAAAGGACAATGAAATCAAAAAGCATTGAGAAATGAAATATAGAGGAAGATATGTAATAATAGTAATATAGTTTAAATCTATTTTAAATATAATCAAATAAAAAATGACAAAGGAGATTAATAGAATGCAAACCTCCATGTGAGTGAAACCTTCAAAACAACCCAAGTATAGGATATAGAGAAATGGGGTGACTACTTGGGAGTTTGGAAAATGGCCAAGCCCCAATTTTGGTTTTTCAACCTCCATAGGTAGTCAAATGGAAATAATTGAATGGAGATGAAAAAGTGTGTTCTCTTAATCTTATGTATGTTTTCTTAATCTTATGTGTTTAGAATTAAAATAGCACAAAATAAATTTATATGGATGTTATCATATTTGTTTTAGATGAAGAAGACAAACCATTTTGTATGAAGGACAATATAGGAAATGGAGTCTTAAAGTTCCAACAAGAAATAATAATATGAAAATGATAGAAAAATAGATACTTGCATATATTTCTCAATAAGAGGGAGAGAATGAGAATAATACCAAAAGAAAAGAGAATGGCATTAAGAGACACAAATATGATATTGAAGTCTAAAAACCCTTAGAATTAAGGTGAAAGGTTTGAAGCCATGAGAAAATTTAAAGAAAAATAAAATAAAAGTATTACCTAATCAGCAAGGTTATAAAGAATATATCTTAATTGTAGGTAAAATAAGTTGTACTTGAAAATAGTAAGTTATCCTTTAAATTAGAAATTACAAGAAAGGAAGCCTTTTCTCATGAAAATAAAGAAGTGGAGGGCTGAAAAATTTGTGCCAATAACTCCAAGTATAGGAAGAGTCTCACATAGCATTGTAGAATGCCACTATCAAGTTCATAAAGATGCTACTCATAGAGTTTTTACTCAAGAAACCAAGGAAAATATTATAGATTGTATAAAAAAATTAAAATTACATGAGAGAGTTGTAGATATAAGTGAGTAGCTAGGAGGGAAGGTTAATAGTTACTAAAAAACTATTTTAAACAAAGTGACTATTGAGACTCCATCCAATACATCATGTGATGGTTACACCAAATATTTGTAAGCTAGAATATCACTTCTTGGATAGCAAATAGACATTATACAACTATATTATTATAGGATGACAAAATGTTAATATAGATATCATGCTATCACTAATGTCCAAGTATGATGTAGCTAGAAAATATACAATCGAGAAATAGAAAATTGAACCATGGAAAAAATGCTCGCACATGCAAATACATAAAATTTGACTTGGGCACAAAAAATACAAAAAAATGTTAGCACTAGGAGTGAGATAGAAGGTAAAGCTAGGCTAAATGAATCTTAAAAACATGCTAATGGATATCAACACTACAATTAGAACAATTTAAAGAGACAAAAATAGGGTATGCAATTTTTAGCCTCAAACTCATGTTTGTTCTATGGGAATAATATACATGATTCCTTTTTTTATTGGTAGAGGTTTTATATTGCATGTTTTTTAGATTTGGATATTTTAGTGGATCTAAGCTATAGTATTTTTAGATACATGAGTTTTACAATTTAATTTTTCTCGTTCTTGATCCATGTCCATGCTTATGTTTTCTTTGTTGTAGGCCACATGTGTGTAGTAGGAGGTTGTGAGTATCATGTTTGTGCATATGCATGTCACATGAAGAACTCAAGAGCATATATATGGAGTGATGATGATGATATATGCATTAAATACGAAGAATACATTGTGGAATTATGGTGGTAAGTTGCTAGTAATTTTAAACATATTATATTTATATTTTTTCTTCTCATTTGATGCCATGATGTTGAATATTTTGGTTTATTGGCCTTTCTCCATTATTGAGAATTGTCATACATTGTATAGTACAATGCTAGTTAAATGAACTATTGAGAATATCTTTTGAAAACCATGCACAAATAATTGAGCTATGCATTCTAGTTTTGAGGACATGGACTATGTTGTCATGAGAGGATCAAAATCATAATTTAGTGAGAGATTTTGTGTAGCTATATATTTTTTTGTGATAACTTTTATTCTAGGTTGAAATTGTTGAAAATGATGTCATGGGAAATACGTGTACATACTTGGATTTTTTACATGACAAGGTTCTGTTTCAAAATCTACCATAGAGATGTTAATCACATTGTCATGGGTATCTCCAAATAACCCTCAATAAAATTGTTTTTCATGATGTGGATCTATGATTTCCTATTATATGGTCTTCTAGTATTGAGAATGTGTATTTTTACACCTTAGTGGACTCTAAATATATAATGGGAGTCTTGACATGATATAATTTCTTTCATAAATATGTGTTAGCTAGAGAAAAATGATATTATATTATTAATATGAAAATCATGGTACCATAAGGGAGTTCCTAAAAAATTTAATAATCATGTAGTGGGAGCATTAACTATGATTTGGAATAAATATTTTAATATTGATTACAATCATTATTTTGTCTTAGTAAGTGATCTCCTTGATATTGTGGTAGAGTATTTACAGTTTTTTTGGTATGAGATGATTATATTTGTACCGTGTTAGATAGATTGAAGTGAGGATAGAGATTTCTTGCTTGTTGGAGATAGGTTATTAGAATATAATTATTCACTAGTGGGTTTTAGTAGGAAGATAAAGAACCCAAACTTGGAACTAAATATGAGTTCAACAAGGACTTGATGACGACATTGTTTAGGAAGTGTAAAAAGTATTTGAAACAATATAGTAAAAAGGAAAAATCTCATTCCCCACTCTTGAGGAGGTCCACTTGATGAAGAATTTAACCTAATAGGAATAGACCACCAAAATTTTAAATGAATTATAATTTTCCTTCATCTTCTAATGTATTTTCTAGGATAGTGGAGGTAGTTCTAAGGATAAGTTTGATAAGTACAAGGAATGGTTAGTGGCTAAGGGTTAATTGCTTAAATGGGAAATATATGTTGGTGATATTTTCTCTCATTGAGAAGCTTGCATATTCCAAATTCATTAGTCTTTTTTGTTATCTTTGACCTTAGGCTTGAATGGTTAGATGTGGGGGAATAATTTTTTTATAGGGATTTAAAGGAGGGGATCTAAGATAGAAATAAATAACTTTGTTGGTGTTGTAATAAGGACACATTTTATAGATTCGTTTATAGTATATGAGATATAAGACATATGCACATCCTTTGTGTAAGTGTAGTTAATATTATGCTATTGTTTGCACCAATTCAAAAAATTCCAAGTAGTTTGACTCTTGATAATATATGTGCCCATTCTAGGAAAGGATTATTAGACTATAATGAAGAGGTTTTTCATGTATCTTTAAGACATGTTTGATTATTTTTTATTAATTAAGCAGGGAAGGGCCCTGATCCCGTGGTTACATAGCCAAAATAGCAAAAAGGAAAATAGGCTGGGAAGAACAACACCGGCCACCACCAAAACACAGTAGTAGACTCAAACTAGAAACCAAGGTGGCTCGCAGGCTGAGTATCCAAAATTGTAATTGGGTATGTGCAGGATCATGATGGGCCAAAAAGTGGCAATATGATGGGTATGTGTAGGGTATGTGGCTGACAACTTTTTTTTAACCCAAAATTTATGAAACAAAAAGGGTTTTTAAAAGAGATTCTCAGCTTTCCATTAATATAAATTATGCTTTGCTTTGAATTTAATAAATTATTATTATTCATTTTCTATTTGAATTACCACTAAATTCCTGATTGATAGGTTGATTGAAAAACATCTATAGCTTTCAAACGGTATCACATTTTTTGAATTAAAAACATGCTTCACATACTATAGGATTAAAAAAAAAGTTTTGAATTTCATGAAGTTTTGACCAAGTTAAGGTGGTCATACATACACATTTTATATTTTTTTTAAAGTTGTAATAAAAATTCATAATTAATTATTTACTTGGAAAAAATTACAAAAAAATATGCATCACATCGGGACATGAGTCCTCTACTTATATATAAAATATTATAAAAAAATATTATCATTTTATTGTGGTTAGGGTGGTTTGACAGACACCTACTTCTTATTTTTCCCTTAAATTTATGTACTACTTCATTGAAATTTCAATTTTTCACCAAATCGATTTTTCTTTTTTTAAAATAAACCTAGTAGTTTAGAAATTACATTCAATTTGATATAGATTCTATTCTTACATATTTTTGAAATAATATAGATAACTTATTCAAATTTTTATGTCAAGTTTCTTAACTCTGATTTTTCTGAATTTTTTGCCACTTAAGGGCCTATTTTTTCCATGATGATCCTGCACATACCTAACCATTGAACCATAATAAGCTTAATAAAAAATAAAATACCCTTAATAATCCAACTAATAATAAGTAGACAATTAATAAGGTCAACCAAAGTCTAGTAAGAACTTAACCATAACAAAGCTATAATATAATAGTAGTCTAGGATTATAAAACAAAGAGCCAAAAAATTCAAAGCAGCCATAAACAATAAAGAGAAATAATGCCATTACTTGGCATTGGCTATCAAGTCCCAATATTCATTGATTTTGGAGACAAACTCCCTCCAATCAGGTCCCTCTTCTTCTTCCTGGTCCTTCTTGTCAAGTCAATCTTCCCCATCTTCTTGAGCATCTTCCTTATCTTAGTTTGACCCAAAATAGCACCAACCATGGCCCTGCACATGAGACTGTTGGTGAGCTTCATCAAAGTGATGATCGATTTCTCCATTTCATCTATCTAGACCTACATATAAGTAATCCTACTTTTAAGAAAATCAGTGGTAGAATCCCCAAGAGAATTAGTGGAAATGGCATTGTTCTCTGTTTCAGTGGCTTTCAACATATCAACCCTATGCTCCTCTTCCCTTCCAGTATCTTCCTCCTTATCTTCTTTATTCTTCTCCATGTCTTCTTCTCCCATATCATATGCACTCTCTCTGAAATACATGTCCTCCTCACTATCATCATCCACTTGTGGCTCAAACTCTTCAACCAACAATTGTTCCTCCTCTTCTTGGACGATGGCCTTCTGTTTGCCCTTTTTTTCTAGAGAGGCAACCTTAGCAAGATGCACCAATCTTCGGCCTCCACTAAACAAACCCGACTGCCCTTCCTCCAAAAAATACCTTTGATTCCCCTCTTTGTCTTCATTTATGGTGATGACCACACTCTATTTTTTCAAGTCAATTTTTAGATTCTTGGCCCTCAGAGGTTCAAGGAGTAGTGGTGAGTGTTTCCGCTTCTCCAGGGTGGCCTTAACTAACTCAAGCTCAAAGGAATTTTTCATAGGAAGTGTCTTACCCATAGGGGTCAAGGGTATGGAAATTTTAGTAGTTGAGGTGGAGACATTAATAGGGGAATTCACCTTGGGGGAAATAATCTGGGGCAAAGGCCTAGGGTTAGGCTCCAGATTGGGATTAAAAATAGCCAGGGGTTCTTCATCCTCCACAACATTTTGATTTGGGATGTCTAGCTTAGTAGCCAGAGGATTGTCGTGGGGTTTGTTAGCTAGGGCATACTTGTAGAGGGCAAGGATGATGCCTTTGTGCAATGGGGGGTTCGCACCATTTTCAATATTTTGTTGCAATAAGGAAAGCAGGTAAAAAGGAAAGTTAATGGATTCATTATGACAAATGTGGTTAAGCAGGGGAAAGTGATAAGCATGGATAGTCATATATCTTCCCTCTAATTTAAAATATCTCATAATGAACATACTCACCAAAGAAAAAGGTGGCGAAAGTTCTAGCCGAGCGTACCCATTCTAAAACCATGTGAGTTTCTCACCATCATGGAGGAAATTTTCCACAAATGCTTGATAATCTACTCCACTCTTCTTGATGAACTTTCTTCTTTGGTTCTCTAGACCCATTTCCTCCATAATGAGATGAGCTCAGTGACCTCAAATTTCACCTCCCCAATAGCCACCTGCCCCTTCCTCCAAAAGTTAGTGAATTTAGCCGTGAGACTCTCATTATACCCATTTGAATGTTGATTTTTCTACAAGGGAGGAATAATCTTGAGCATCAAATTGGATATACATAAATGTGTGGATGTTGATATGGTATTTTCTTTTGTTAATCTTGAATTTCCACATATCATTATATTTTAATTATTTATATTTTATCATTTTTATTCTATATATTCTACATATAAAATTTTGGTTTAAGGTGCATATCTTTGTGGAAAGGACTTTGAGCTTTTATTTGCATTCATTTGTGTCCATTATGTTTTTATAATATATTATCTATGGTTTCAACTTACATTGCTCTAAATTTTATTGTCTTTACAAAAATAATCTAAAAGTGAATATATTTCCAAATTCATGCATTGTTTATTTACTACCCATGAGTATAGTTAATAATTTGAGGATTGATCACTCAATTTTGTAGATCTTTGAATTTTTTCTGAGTAAAAGTTCAAACCCGCATCACACTTTTACAAAGGAATCACTTAACATAAACAAAAAATTTCAACTTTGACCATATAAAAGTGGTCTTTATATTTTGAAATTCAAAATGATGTAAACCAATGAAATGTAGAACTCTTGATGAAGTTTATTCCTATAATTTTCAAATTTAAAAAAATTGATATTTTTACAAATTTAAGAGCTTATAATGAATTGCTGAAAATTTCAAGAAAAGGTGACGTTGAGTTGATGTCAAGAAAAAATAGAAAACAAATTTGTTTTCCCCTAATTTTTTTTCCCAAATAGATAACTTCAATATCTAGTGCATGGAAAAAAATTTAAATTTTTGATGTATATTTTCCTCGTAATTATGTGTTAAAGTCAAATGTACCAGAATTTTATAGTGTTCATTTGACATCAACTATTGTCTATTTTTATCCTTTTCAAAAAACAAGTCATACCCTTTTGGAAAAGATTCTCTCATCTAGTTTACCATAATTAAAACATGTTTGAGTATTATTTTTTAAATTTCTAATCATCCTCATTTTCTATTTTAACACCCTGATTGCATTATTTAAAAACACATATTAAAACTAATCAAAATATCAAAAAATACATATATTTGGATTCTTCACTTCGAGATCTACAAAAGGGTATTTTTAGTTTTAAAAAAATCAATTAACTGATGAAATATCATGTTCCAGAGGAAATTTTTAGATTTTTTTTAAAAAAGATGAGGTGGTTGCCAACAAGGATGTCACAGAGATAGTTTTGGGTGAAAGGGAAAATTGGTTCATCTCATAAAGAGCATTTGAGATTCGCAAGTGTCTTCAGTAACATTCAATTCTTTAGATTGGCTCAAAAACATGTACTAGTATGCCATAAAGTGGAATCAGACATAGTTCATTTTCCACCATTAATCCTTAGAGGAAAGTTAATGCAATTTTAGATCAAACAATTTCAACAACATGCATTGAACATATTCAATAAATGAAATCATTAAACATATAAGATGGAACAAAAGACACAAACACAAAGATGTATGAGGGGAAAACCCTTTTGGGTAAAAAACCCCCACACTTCAAAAGCATAGATCCATTATATTATTCAACAACAATACATAGTTACAATACAATTGTAGGCACTAAGCCTTTACGTAAAGATGTACATCTTGTTCCATCTAGAGAAAAACTTGACAACATAACCCCTCTTCGTATTCAATCTATCCTCATCTCTACACTCTCTATTCTAATGCACTATGAAATTCATACATACTTCATAGAAATTCCAGGAACCAATCGTTCCATCTTCCATACTAGCCGAGCAACACCAACAAACTTAACCTTCATTAGCTTTATTGCTAGCGAAATTGTATCAAAATTTTGAAGAGATCATCACCATCATCCTAGTGACACCTTCCATTCCTCTTGATGAAGTAATCTTTCCTTCTATCTAAATGTCGAAGGGACTTCCAAATGACTCCCTTCTACATGGCGAAGTCCCACCAATGAAGTCCCTGAAACGTCCATCATTCTGTCAAAGAGACTCTAAACATACTCCCCTAAATAGAACTCCATCAAAATATCAGAGCGACCACATCTTAGGTCCCGCTAGTATCAACTTGACTCCTCAAAAATGTCTTTCCCATCATTCACCTAAATGTTAAAGAGATTTCCAAGTGACTCCCTTTGACATTGACCTATCTCGCCGAAGTTCCTTCTGACAGTCCATCAAAATGTCGAAGGAACTGAGAACCAGCTCCCTTTGGCATTTACCTATCCGCTCGATGAACTTGAAGCTCGAAATGTAGAATGTTATCAGCATGTTAGGTGACAAGTCATTTCACCCTAATGGCATTCACCTGTCTCTTCAATGAACCCTCAATCGATGTCTGATTACACCAGTAAGTTTGAGAGAAATTTTCTCAACATTATCCCACTTGATGAAGAACTTAATGGCTCCCAATCAACTCTTGAAGTCACTATATCACCCTAGAAACCTGCAACACATCCAAGATGTCCACCATCTCAAGTAGCAGTTCCAACCATCCTCCAAAGGAAAGGAACAAACCATGGTGTACATGTGCCAGTCTAAAAAACACTAGCATCAAATCCAATTAATAACAAGGGCTACAGAATAATGCCACCACTCCACTGTGCTCACAAACTATACAAAAACATCAACAACATCAACTTCAAATCCTGCAACCTGAACACAACCATGAAGTCATCCTACAAAAAACAAGATAGAACATTAGTTAGAACAAAAATCAGGAAACTAACTGCTCCCATCCAACTGATCAACCCACACAATTGAAAATGGCACCCATAGAAAGTGCTAATTCATCCAATCATCCATACCTCAAAGGTATGCTCATTAGCAAACTCATTCCATCAACATATATACAATCATAAACCACAATCATAAACTCTATGTGCAAACCTGTCAAAGAATGATATACACATCCAAGAGCTCCCATTGCATGGGTAATACAAATCTGAGAAAAAGATCAAGGCATACCGAATCTACCAATAGCATCATATAGAAAGTGTAAACAACATCATGTAGTACCAAGGAACTTCCACAATGGCATGCAAAACCTGTAAACCAATAACCTATAAGAACAACTCTCACCACAAGTCTCAATATCTCTCCTAGGTTCTCCACACCCAACAAAGGAAAGCGATGAAGGAACCTCCATGTGATCACCCAAGAACATGAGTGAAACACATGACCACAAGCTAGTGGTCACAATAGCTCCAACCAAACCTCAAACCAATGTAATGTGAAACAAACATCTAGGAAGATAACCAAGACCAAAGAGAGAAAACCCTACACATCATATACCAATAGAAACTCATCCTACATACACCTCTAAATGCCAACTATGTCAAGTATGATCTCTTTCAGAACCCTAAGTGAAAATCCATAACAACATCCAAGCATGTTCAATCTCAAGAGATCAAACATAACATATGCATCATGTATCTATACAGATGTAAGCTTCTCAAAGAAGATCAAATTGCTCTATTTCCCAACTTAGGAAATTAGCCCACTACCATCCCCTATATACATCATAAATGAAAATTCAAACCCAAGGAGATAACCATGCTATCCATATCTCACAACAATTCCTCCAGACCCATCTAAAAGTAGCTCAAGATCCATGTTTATGAAATAAATCATAAAGCACCTAAGAGAAACAATGGGCATTACCTCTCAAGTGATAAGCCATCAAGTAGACCAAGAGTGGGAATGAGAATGCTCCTCCAAGATATGTAAGTGATGCAGAGACAAAGGTTCTCAACATCCAACCTAGTTCATGAAATAGAATACTTTTTCTTTGAGGAAATTTCAACTACTCATTCTTGAGAAATAAGGCTCCAAAGAGGCCAATATAACAACGCATGTGCCCTCAAATCAACTCCAAAACCACAAATAACTAGAGGCAGCATCAACTCATAAAACCATCAACTCAATCATCTTTCTCAAGAAAAATTATCTATTAAAGCAGCAAATACAAAAACCCATACTCAAGGCTTGAACAAAGCTCCATTCAATGAGGGTTTGTAGAAAGTATGTTTTATAAACCTCATACCAACTTGTCACACCTTCAATAATATTGTAATATGTCTGCACAAACTCAAACAATCATCAAAAATTGCTTCCTCAAAAGATTTCACACTTTTCCATCCTTGAACCTCTCAAATTCACCCAAAACATGCAATTTTAACAACTAGGGCAGCCTAGGGCATCACCAAAAACATAGCAAACCTTATTAAAATTCTTTGAAACCTTGGATATAGTAATAAAACCTCAAAATGAATCTTTGCACAAATTTTTAGAAGTTTCCACCATACAGATTAGAAGAAATCACATTTTTTGTATGCAACCCCAAAAACCCTATGTTCAGAACAGTTTTTAGGAAATGACTTGTTTGACCCCTTAAATGGAATTATAAAAATTACTGGTAAAAATAAAGTTTGTCCACCACATCAATATATTTCAATATATCCAAGTTTTAGGCCCGTACCATTCCGTACTTGTCCGTACTAACATATTTTATGAACTGCAATTTCTGAAAAACGTTTTTTGAACTGCCTGCCTACACAAAAATCATCATAACTTTCTTATTACTCAATGAAAATGAATGAGACTTGAACCAATGGAAAGCTTATTCAATAACCTACACCATAAAACTATTTTCACAAAGTTTTTAGGCCGTAATAATCCGTACAAGGCTTGGAAACAGGGAGAAAACTGTTAAAACTTCAAAATAGGGTATTGAAATTGACAAAATTGATTCCAATTTACATTGCCTTCCTTTGGTTTGCCTCTCCAAGGATTAAATAGATGCTTACAACATAAATAATTACTGCCCCTTCATTTCCAACTAATTAACTACCCTTTACAACCAATTGACCCTTCATATTCTTGTTTTTGTTCACATTTTGCACTTTTGCAATTTTACATGTTTTGCAACTTTTGCAACAAAATGACTCAACCAACCCCTTAGTGACTTTAAATATATTAAAATATAACCACCCAAGACCTTTTAAAATGATTTTACATACATTTTACATTCAAAGATTCAATTTTTGAAATTTAGCCTTTTGAAGGCATTTGTGAGCAAGGTGCTCTTGCACCAATAAGCCATCATGACTCCTCCAAGAGAAAACTCCTCATAGGTCTCTATTGAACTCACCTCCAACCAAGGTGTAGGCTTCTCAGAATTTCTACTAAAATATCATCAAGAGTAACCATCTCAACAACACTTCTCTCATCTCAAGAGAAAAATATAGCCTCACCTCATTCTCCATGTATCCATGAGAATCTACAAACAATCATCTCATGCTAAACTCCAAATGCATCACTGCACTATCGTGAAGTTCTCAAGCATATGACCAATGCACCCAAAACATAGAGAATTATCATACCACTGTCAAAACTTCCAATCATATGAACTAGGAACTTATCATGACACCATGATCTTAAACATCCCCCTTAGGAGATCCCATGCTCCAAGTGAACATACCATTGTCTCAAGAGCAACGCATCATGCCAAAACTCTAATCTAGAAACAAGAGTATGCCATGACATAAACTAACAAAATCAAAACCAACATCACCTGTCAAGCACCAACACCTTAACCCAAAGAACACAAAATTCCTCCATGGATTCGAACTACTACACATATTTAAGTAGTGTCCATGCAAATGTGAAAGAACCCTTCTACAACAAGTTCTAAGAGTGCCTCCTAGTAACATCTACAACATCATAGAAGATCAATCATCAACAGTCACTGCTAAAGTTCCCACTGCTTCCATGACAACTAAGCTCTCCAAGCATCATGACCAAACATCTCCTAATCTGAAAAACCTCAAGGTCCACACATCAACATGTTCATCTAACAACAATACCTAGTGTCACCAAGACCTCCAATCAAGAAAAAATACCATCACTATCAAAAAACCTTACACCAAGTTGTGTATCGAAGCTATTCATGACATTGTAATACACATGTTATAGGTCCCAATAACTGACTACCCAGGTACTCAACATCATCCATCCTCTCATCTCAAAGCAACTACACCAATGTACAAGTGACCACAGACAAGGCCAACTAACAAGTTTGCATCAACACTAAATCAACCTTGTGGATATAGACAGTCCACTTTTGAGTTATCCCATTGCAATCAATCAGTTGTACACACCTACAAAACTGCATAACTCATAGATCCAATACAATAAAACATGCAAACCCACTATCACACTGGAAACTGTAAAACTAGGATCTTAAAGAGAATATCCATGTAGACAACATGACTCAAACACTAGATCAAGCTCAAATCTAATTTTCTAATCATGTCCACAATGAGCACCAATGTCGAGGAAACCACCAAGCATCATCACAGAAACGTTGAGTGACTAATCACGTACCAACACTCCCATGCAAAGAAAGAAATCTCACCTCCTCATACCATGCATGAAGCATGCATGAAAAAACTACAACTATCTCATCCAACAACACCCCGAAATTCAAGGTCTAGAATTTAATAGCTTAATCACAATTCCACAAAATCACAAGTTTTATCTTGACTATGTAAAACCTACATAACCACTATGTTCAAAAAACACTCATGTGCATCCATACCCATTTCACATATGGAAGAATCAAAATTTTGAAACAAAAAACACCATAATAGTTAAACCAAAATAATGGATTATCATAGATGAGCATAACCCTAGATTCTTTAGAAAAATCTATAAAATGCTCAGATCCAAGGAACATGAATCTGAGCCATGCAAGTACAAAGCATCCATTAAAGGAAAAAGTAGTTTAGGAACTCCAAGCCCATTTCAAGCCAACTCCACACCCATCAATATGCATATGCATCTGAGGGAGACAAGTTATTACATAAGGTTCCATATCATCCAATGATCAACTCTATAACATACATGCAATCAGGTAACAAAAACAATACCTTCCAATACTAGAAAAAGCACCCAACATAAGCACATTACTCCATGGCTGAATAAAAACCCAAGATTCTCCATATCATTAGATAGCCTCTCACATAGGCACCCAACATGAAATCTTTGCTACAACACAACCACAAAAAATAAGATCCCACCCCATGCATCAAGATTATTCCATTGTCAACTATGATCTTTTGATCACATTATTTCAATATGACCACCTCCATTTTCTTTGTCTTCACCATCCTTCAAGCTACATGTTGTCTCATGAAACTAAAATAAAAAAGGAGAAAACAACTTCCACTCACCAAAGGATCAATCTTTAGCCGATTCCTTTAGATTTCCTCAAGCTTGCTAGACTAAGAAATCCTTATAGAAGGAATACCCAAAACTAGAAACACTAGGAATAACCAAATCCTAGAAGAAGGCTCTAATACCATTTGAAGGGAAATTTGGTTCATCTCAGAAAGAGCATCTGAGATTCATAAGTGTCTTTGGTAACATTCAATTCTTTAGATTGCCTCAAAAACACGTACTACTATGTAATAAAGCAGAATCAGACATAGTTCATTTCCCACCATTAATCCTTAGAGGAAAGTTGATGCAACTTTAGATCAAACATTTTCAAAAACATGCATTGAATAGATTCAATAAACAAAATCATTAAACATGTAAGATGGAGTAGAAGACATGAACACAAAGATGTACGTGGGGAACATCCTTTTGGGTAAAAATCCCTACACTCCAAAAGCATAGATCCATTGTATTATTCAACAACAATATACAGTTACAATACAATTGCAGGCTCTAAGCCTTTACCCAGACATGTACATCTTGTTCCATCTAGAGAAAAACTTGATAGCATAATCCCTCTTTGAATTCAATCTCTCCTCATCTCTACACTCTTTATTCCAATGCACTATAGCATTCATGCATACTTCATAGATATTCCAGGAACCAATTGTTCCATCTTCCATACCAACCAAGCGACACCAAAAAACTTAACTATCATTAGCTTTACTATTGCCAAAGTTTTATCGGAACGTCGAAGAGATCATCACCATCGTCCTGGCGATACCTTACATTCCTCCCAATGAAGTAATCTTTCCTTCCATCTGAATGTCAAAGGGACTTCCAAATGACTCCCTTCCACATGGCGAAGTCTCACTGATGAAGTCCCTGACACATCTATCGTTCCATCGAAGAGACTCTGAAAAAATTCCCCTCGATATAGCTCCATCGAAATATCAGAGGGACCACATTTTAGGTCTCGTTGATATCAACCTGTCTCCTCAAAAATTCCTTTCCCACCATTCACCTAAATGTCGAAGAGACTCCCATGTGACTCCCTCTGACATTGACCTATCTCACTGAAGTTCCTTCTAGCAGTTCATCAAAATGTCAAAGGGACTAAGAACTAACTCCCTTTGACATTTACGTATCTGCCTGATGAACTTGAAGCATGAAATCTAGAACGTTATCAACATGTCGAGGTGACAAGTCATTTTTCCCCAATGACATTCACCTATCTCTTTGATGAACCCTCGTTTGATGCTCGATTATACCAATAAGTTTGAGGCACTGCTTCTCAACAAAGAGCATATAATGAATTGCTGAAAATTTTAGGAAAAAGTGACATTGAGTTGATGTAAAGAAAAAAATATAAAACAAATTTTTTGCCCCTAATTTTTTTTCCCAAATAGATAACTTCAATATCTAGTGCATGGAAAAAAATTTAATTTTTGATGTATATTTTCCTCGTAATAATGTGTTAAAGTCAAATATACCAAAATTTTATAGTGTTCATTTGACATCAACTATTGTCTATTTTTATCCTTTTCAAAAAACAAATTATACCCTTTTGGAGAAGATTTTATCATCTAGTGCACCATAATTAATATATTTTAGTATTACTTTTTAATTTCTAATCATCCTCATTTTTTATTTTGACAACTTGATTGCATTATTTAAAAATATATATTAAAACTAATCAAAACATCAAAAAATACATATATTTGGATTCTTCACTTCGAGATCTACAAAAGGGTATTTTTAGTTTTAAAAAAGTCAATATAACTGAAGAAATATCATTTTCAAGTGGAAAGTTTTTAGAATTTTTTTTAAAAGATGAGGTGGCTACCAACAAGGATGCCACATAGAAGTTTTGGGTGAAAGGGTTTCGGCTCAAACCCTTTCGCCCAAAACTCTTTCATTCAAAAACTGATGTAGTCGAGACCAAAGGACCTTATTAGGCCATCATAGTCTCACAACAAACACATATTATAACACAACACAGATTAACAAAGAAATCCTCCTTTTATTTATTTGGAGCATATACACAATGCATGAAAAAGTTCTCAATTACAAAGAAATTCTTTGTTCTACAGAACACTACTCCCTACTCTTCATGCTCCACCATACTCTACACTACTCAAGCCAATAATATATACTGCAACCCTTCATCATGTCGGCCTTGGCGTTCATCTCTCCTCATGTCATAGAATCACAATGTTGTTACTGTTGTCAATAGATTTGCACCCTGTTGAATGCAATATTCAGCAATCTACTGAAACATGGAAACCTTCTTCAGATGTGGGTGATCTGAACGAAGAAGGAATCTCTAGAGTGAGCTGGTTCTCAAATGATAAATCCTATTCTAAATAACTTCTAAGGAAAAGGGATAAAAGGTGACTAAAAACTAAAACCTATTACTACCAGATAACATTAATGATTCAATGATGATTTTGATCTCTTCCTCACAAACAGTTTTCAGAAAAACACAATATTTCACAACTTCTCATGAACAATTGATACATGAATAATTTGCATGAAGGCCTGACTTGAAACACAACACACAACCTGTATTCTGGACTTTCTGCATTAAGAATTACAGTTTAAGGACAAAACAAGGACTCTGTAAATAGAAATCACAAGATAAAATCAAACTGAAACTGCAAGTAAACACATAAATGAGAAGTAGGAATGTTGTCTTTATTCAACTAAAGGAGGATGCCACAAT
>VDFB02000002.1:188338333-188407741 GCA_007258455.2 Sequoia sempervirens
GATCTATGCAAAAAGAGAATCTCTAGAGTGAGCTGGTTCTCCGAAAGATGGATCATATTCTAAGTATTTTCTGAGAAAAGGGATAGAAGGATAGCTTGAAAATGAAATTTAACACTAACTGATGATTAATTGTTATTTCTAAAAATTCAGATTTACCACTCAACAATTCCTCTATTACAATAGCTCTCACAATCTCATTGGTACATGGTTTCATCAGTAATTTGCATGAATATTCGAAGGCATTGAATACATCACACAACCTGAAAACATGAAATTTTGTGCAAAGACTCATAAAAGCAAGACATACAAGGCTTCAAACTTGAAAACAAAAAGACATCAAATTGTTGTTACAAGGTTGAGACAAGAAATGAGAAGAACTCTGCTTCTTTATTGAAACTGAAAGAGTGTATCTGTCTGAACTGAGTACAAATGAGTTTACAAGCTCAAAATGCTAAGAGCCAGAAACTGAAATTTGAACTGAGAAGAAGAAGAAAAAGCTAAGTCTTCTTCAAAATGTAGCTCTCCAAAAACCCTAATCCGAGCTCACAAGAAAAGCTCAAGGAAAAGGTACCAAACTGTCTCAAAAGTCTGCATAAAAGCAGAAAAAAATACTGTTTCCATGTTCATACTGAAAAGTCTCTAAAAATAGGCTAAATCTGCATTTTAAAGCAAATAAAGCACCTTATCTCTCTAGCAAGAATATCAAATCCGACCAAGGAAGAAATAAAAACAATCTGCTAAAAATAGCAAAGAATAAAGCGATTTATAAAAGTGTCGCTTTAATCCTGCTTTACATGATATGCTGATTTTTACAATTTGGCCTATTTTTGCAATTAAAGATTATTTGAAATATTTTGCAAAATATTACAACCTTATATCTCCATCACAACAATTTATTTTCTTTAAAAAAAATCATAAAAGATATTCCCCATCCATATCCTAATTGATTTCTTTAAAATCAATCTGAAAACAAGATAAATCCTAAGTCATAAGTGCAACAACTTTACAACTTTTATTGATTTCTCACAAAATCAATTAAAATCAAATATATCTATCACTATCCACTCCTTACCAAGGCACCATTAATCATAAATTTCCTTAAGTTCATAGCCCCTTACATTGCTAAAAAATTAACAAAGAAACCTAAGGTCTTAGGAAAATAACACCACCATTCTACAAGGCTCGACCTAGGCATGTTAGAATTCGACCCCTCAAAGTATTAAGCTTCAGATTTTGATATTTTCAAAAGAATTCCTAAGTTCGAACTCTCCACCATCGTATTGTCAAACAAAATCATTAAAGATACTCATAATGTTCAACCTAAATTCGAATTAGGGCAAGAGACAAAACAAGTCAAACCCTAAAATCATTTCATTTGCAATCATCGCTTCTGAAGACCTTGGTCTCTGCCTGAAAGGATGGCGCCGCCATGAGTGAGCTCAGTTTGTAGCTCGTGTGCTTGAGAATCTTCACTTTTGTCTTCAAATGGTCAAACCCCTCACTGTGATAAAGGTAAGTTGTCCTCATAATATCTTCATGGCTTTATTTCCTAAGCCATTTTTGGTCTTGTGGCCGCGGTTGTAACACAGTTTCTGATGCATTTTTTAATTTTCTGTGCTTATTGTTTTGTTATCTGTGTCACTTGTATCCACTGGCCGCCATATATGAGCTCGCACTGGGTGTTTTGTTTGGATTTTGAAAGCTTTGTAGAGCTCTGGGTGTGGCCTCTAGTCTTCATGAAATGGTAAGTTTCTATTATGTGTGTTCATTTCCAGCAAAAGAAAGCTTATGAAGCTTTACATTCCTGCAAAAGATTGATTTCTATTTGTAATTTCATAGCCATATACAGGCCGCGCCATGTTTACTTGACTATGAGCTTTTGAAGCACTTTGGGTTCGACCCATGATGATTTACTCCTTCTTTCAGATTTTGAACGAACCTTTATATGGGTATCATGTAAAAATGAATAAATTTGCATTCTAAAACGAACCCCAACGTGGGTATTCTGAGAGTTGAAAGAAACTATGTCTCTCTGTTCTGGAGCTTGACCCATGTCTTTTCATTATTTTCTGTTATTTCTTTAAAGACCCTCTCATGGATGTCGCTGAAAGTTGTAAGAAAGCATCTATTTTGTTTATTTGTAGAAGTCTCCATATGGGTAACCTGGAAATGGCATTAAATATGTCTTTAAACTCAAACCCCAATGTGGGTGCATGAAGAATAAACAAAAATATGTATACTTTGATATTTATGTAAAATATGGGTCGACCCATGATGATTTTTTACTTCTTTTGCACTTTCAGTTGCAAAACTAGACATGGGCATTCGTTATTTTGCAGAAATCTCACCTCCTCTGGAGCTCGCTCGACCCACTATGACTGTTGCTTTCCTTTGAAAACTCTGTGGTTCCTTATAAAACCCTTCATGGGTGACTGAAAATTGTAAAAGCCGTATTTTTTGTTCAAAACCCCAATGTGGGTGAGCAATACTTTGAAGAAATCTGTGTTTTAAATTCAAACCCCAATGTGGGTGTATGAAAAATAAACAAAATCTGTATATTTTGATATCTGTGTAAAATCTGGGCTCCTTTTGGCATTCAAATTCTTCAATTTTCAGTATATGGGTATTTGTTATTTGTGAAGAAAATGTATTTCTGAATGTATTACTGTTGAAAACCCTCACACAAGTTCATGAGATTCTAAAAATGTATATTTTGTTTATATTTTCAATTGTCATCTCCATGCTGTTTTCTTCCTTGCACACATAAATCTTTTGATTAAACCTGTAGATTAGTTGTCTGCTTTAGACTTCTCATGCACTCACAGCTACACTCTTTGCGGATGCATTCCAAACATTCATTTAGACTTTTTCCTTTATCACCTTTGTTCATTCTGGAAATGACTTTTACTTGCTGTACCACTACTTGAAATACATGATAAATGAAGAAACAAAACTCTAAACAAAGTGTACCTTTGGACCATTTCATTCCACTATCAGCCAAAAGATTGTGTCTAACCCACTTGAACACTGTATTATGCTCTTACAAGTAATTTGATTGCTTCACCACTTAGTAAATGACTGAACTGCTTATGCATTGATTAGATGCTATCACTGTTTCTTATCTGGCACTCTTCATGCATTTTTATGCTCCATTTACTAAAACTGTTCCGTGCACTTGCTTTCTTTTGAGACAAAAAACTGAAACAATTCTCTTCGTTGAGGCATTATGTATGCCTGTTCACTATCCTTGATTGAAGAGAAACAACACTGTTGACCTTGCATAATATCATGAATATGATGAACAAAACTACTATGGCAACAATGTTGAGATTTTGCAATTAGTTAAATCAATTGAGCTTAATTAAATTAACTGTCCACATGTAGCCTTCAGAAAGCACCCCCTGTTTGTTATGAGTGGACTGTTGGTTTGATGGCTTAATGGATGAACTCTCTTTTACTCTTTCAGTTGCATTTCCTTTTTTTGATGAATATAATGATTGCAATCTCCATCTCAACCCACTTGTAATGGCTAAGGGTAGCATGCCAAGCTCTAACCTTGTGGGAGCCCATTTTTCTCCACATGCTCGGTCTTCAGAAAATAATCAGCTTCATGATTTTCCCTATACTTGCACAAAGAAGCAAATGATGTTAGCATAAAAAACAATATATCATGATATTGATGTCTCTTTTTCAGCCTATGTTTCTGCGCTTCACTTGATTGTTTCAATGCATGATCAGTAGCATACTACATTATTGTTGATGGTTCATGTAGGTATATTCATAATCAGAGCCTCTGACACCCCTCTCTTCCTTCCTACAGGTCAACGAAGCTCGAAGAAGACAAATGGTGCACCACTTCTGCGTCGACCATCAATCAACATGCAATGATGATTATGTTTATGCTTATGTGATTCCCTTTTATGCATCTTCCATAGTGTAGTGTGTTGTTTATGATGCACTGTGACAGTCCCATCCACGACTTGTGTGGATATTTGATTTCAATCTTATGCTTTTCATTTTGAAAAGAAAAAATGCATCTCAATGAAAATATGTACTATCATTTGAATTCTCAAAATCAAATGAAATTCTGTAAATATGAAACACTTTATGAAATAAATGAAAGAAATCTGAAATACTTTATTATTGTATGCTCAATTATGTACTCCATTTGATTCTGAAACATTGAATAGCAACTTCTAAAATTTTGATTCCTCTTTTCAAAGAATAATTGTCACTTGATAAATAATGATAAATAAGATGCAATCAACACTTAGCATATCCAGAAATAACTGTATTTTCCACTTTTAAATATAACAGTATTTAATCCAGCTCCACCAATTGAGCTGTAGCGAAAAATTGGTAACATTTTGGCGATTTTCGCTAAATGCTTGCTTGTTAAGCATAGATCAGTTGCCTTAAAACACTCCATTGGGTGCGGAGTCAAATCTTCCCCTTCATGAAACTCAGAAACTTGAACAACAACACTCCAAACAGTAGAAAAATGAAATGAAACATAACTGAAAGCAAACTAACAGGCCCTGATGGCCAACAGAACATGCGCAACAGCGCTTAGGGAAAACAAAACTATTGAAAGTAAATGTGCAGAACACACTTATTTGCAATACTACTCTACTTATCTACAAGATAGAACTTATCTCAGAGGAAATGCTTGAGGTGGATCCCATTAACTGGGATAGACAACACCTCTCCAGTCAACTTAGAAAGTTGAACGCGTTGTGTTCCTTGCACTCTGTGATCACATAAGGCCCGTCCCAAATTGCATCGAATTCAGAATGTCTTCCAGGTTTGCTTTTAAATTCATTCCATTTGAAAACCAGATCTCCAACCATGAAATCATGTGGTCTTGCCCTCTTATCAAAAGAATTCTTCATCTGAGCTTGATGTATCTCCAGCTACCTTAGAGCTTCTTTTTTGGTTTCTTCGAGCTCTACTAGCTATGCAAATCTCACTTCAAGAGGTTATTCATTCAACAATTCCAGTGCTTTAACATAACTTAAAGTCAGAAACTCAATAGAAATAGGTTACTTAGCCTCTTTACCATAAGTTAGAACAAAAGGAGAACAACCAGTAGCTCTTTTGGGAGTTATTCTGTCAGCCCAAAGGGCTAACTTCAACTTTTCATGCCATGTCCTTTGATTGTCCTCAACAGTCTTCTTGATTATCCGAATCAGATTCTTATTTGTAGATTCCGCCTGACCATTGCCCTGCGGATAATAATTAGAAGACGTGTTCAAAAAAATATTATTTCTAACTGACCAGTTAGAAATCCTCAAACCAATAAAAGCCAAACCATTGTCAGAAATGATTGAATCTAGAACACCAATCTTGATATGAGATCTTGATATAAGAAGTTAAGCACTGAAGTTTTGTTTGCTTCCTTTAAAGAAACTGCCTCAGTCCATTTGGTAAAATAATCTATGGCAGTAAGTATCCACTTATGACCCACGCTTGAAGGAAGATTAATAGGACCAATAAAATCTAAGCCCCACTTGGCAAAGGGTTGTTCCACCTGAATCGGATGCAGGGGCAGCATTGCAAGCCTCTGCTTTCCAGAAAATAAAGCACATTTCTCACATTTTCTAACCCTAGTAATAGCATCTTTGAACAAATCTGGCCAATAATAACCAGCTTGCATAATTTTCAAGGTTGTTCTTGTGGCAAAGTGACCTCCTGAAGGTCCATCATGAAACTTTGCTAAAAGCTTGTCAACTTGATCAGGTTGAATACAACGCAATAAAATACCTTGGAAATCTCTCCTATAAAGAATTCCATCAATAATTGCATAAGGAATGGCTTGTAATCTGTAATACCTTATTTTCGCTGTGTCTAAGCCTTTGGGGCACCCACCAGTTTGCAAATAATGCATCATCTGATGTAACCAAGTAGCATGCAACACTGGAACAACACCTGCAACATCATTATTTAGCACTGAATCTGTATTTGTAGCTTCTTTTAAGTTGTTGTCTTTAGTACCTGCAATCTGTTCACACAAACCTTTACCTCTAACAAGCTTGGTTACCTTTATATCAATGTCAAATTCCATTACTTTGGTAATCCAACCAACACACTTATCATTTATATCTTTGTTAAGTAAAAACTCCTTAATAGTTGAATGAGCAACCAACAAATGAATCTTGTTGTTGGACAACATATGCCTGAATTTTTTTAAACTTCTCACAACAACAAAAACATGCTTCTTGACAAAAGAATACTTCACCTCGTAATCATGCAATACTTGGCTGAAAAATGTAACAGGCTGCTCCAAGCCTTCATCGTTTTGCTGGCATAACATAGCTGAAACTATATCCACTCCTCCAAAGGCATACATGATAAAGTCCTTGTCAAAATTTGGATTAATGAGAGTAGGAGCAGCTGCAGGAGCTTCCTTAATCCGCTCAAATCTTCTCTTACCTTCCTTAATCCCCCTCATCCAACTCAACATGTTGATACCCAAGTGGTTGCTATAAAGAAGATAAACCCTTTTACATTTGGGGATCCAGCTAGACAATTTACTCCCTTGCCAGATACCCTCCATAACACAATGTTACAAATTCTAGAATAGAAAATGATCTCCTTACCTCCCATTAAAACTCCCAATCCTAATAAGCCTTTACCTCCAAACTTTAGATCAAATTCCTATTGTCATTATCACTGAAAAAATGGACATGATACAAAACATTGTAAGCATCTTAAACATCTTGTGCACGACCTCATTGATTCTAATCGACTTCAAATTGGAGGTGTTAATGATCAAGGAAATAAGTTTGTTGCCCCTTCTAACCAAAACTTGCAAATATTTACCAACCCCATGCCAAATCATAATATTTCATTTGCTAAAGCTAGTGAAACTAAGAAGAATGATGTGATGAATGTTGACACGGATGATGACAACATGGATACTAATGAAGAAAGTTCTATAGATAGTATGGTCAGATTGATTGAAATTATACCTTGTAAGGGATGAACTGAAATGCCTCTTGACATTTCTTTCTCATCTAAAGATATAATTAGAAACACACCTAATGGTCCTCTTTACATAGCTGATTGAATCAAAGATAAGCCCACTAATGGGATATTAATTGATCCCGTCTGTGGAGAGAATGTGATCACTGAAGAATTTTTACTTATGCATGAGCTTTATCAAGATACATATGATAAACTGAAAGCATGGATAAAAATGCATAATGGTTTTGCTCACCCTACAATGGGTTCGATCACCCTTCCTTTAAAAGTAGGACTGAAACAATTAGATGTGTCATTCTCCATCATCTTGACGCCAAATCAATTTTGTGTGAAGTTTGGTTATCCATGGCTACACTCCATGGAAGTTGTCCCATCGATTGTGCATAAATATTTAAAATTTCCCTATGACAATGAAATATTTATTGTGCACCATAGTGGCTTTAATCTCATGTATTCCCATGGGAATTTTTCATTGGATTTCTTTTGGCCCGAGCCTATTGAACCTATTAAACCTTGTGAAGATTTCTTTTCAAATCCTATAAAAAATTTAAGGCGAAACACATAGAAGAACTATCCCTTCGAAACATGCCTCAACCTATGATTGAGCTTCCTATCCTTGATGAAACCATGATTGAACCAAAAGACCTTCCAAGTAACCAAGACCAACCTAAGATAGACCCTTTGCCTATTTCCTACAAAAGACCAAGAGACAACCAAAACAATTCCATCATGCTTCCTAAGATAAAATAAGTATACCAAGATAAAGAGAAAGTGGTTGAACAACCTCCCATGTTTCTTTCCGAAGAAAAGAAACCTATGGTTGATAAAACCGCTGCTACACAAACACAACTTGAAAATCGTACCAAAAGAAACAAAATTCTAGAGAGCGTAGGCGTAGACATCATGATATTTCCTGAAAGGTTACACGAATAAAACAACAAAGAAAATCGACATCCCAACCTAACTGAAGCAATACACGAGGAGTCTCCCTCTTCGCCACAACAAAAATATCCTATATCACAACCACAACAGGGACTAGCACCCTCTTTAGACATTATCATTCGACCTCCCGTTGTGGTTAACTTGGATGGTGATGATGAGATTGTTAAAATTGATGAAGTGCATAATGAGTTGAATACATTGTTTTCCTCTTCTATGAGCTTAAATGATAATTCTCCTAAGAAGAGTGTTGAACATGGTGATGAACTAGTACTGCACTCACTTTTTTCCGTTTGGATAGTTGTCTTCCTTCTGTATACGATGAACAAGATTGGGATGTAGACGAGGTTTTCTATAAGTTGACTCGCATGTGCCTTACTAGTCTTTTGCATTATTTTATTTTCATGATATTTTATGTGATTGCATGTGTGTAATGTGATCCCCGTACTGTTTTGTTTGATGCATCTCTCTTTTTGTGACATTCTTGTATTTGTATCTACATTCTTCTATATTCCATAAACATTTTATCTTTTATTTGTATTGTGTTTTCCTTTTGGGGATGATGCAAGGCGTTGAGACATTTAGGTCTCTTCCATGTTGACCCAAAAAAATTTCTTTGTTTTCTCTCTCTTTGTTTCATTCTTCCTGTTCCATGAGTATTTGGGGAATGATGATAGTTCCAAGCTCTCTAAAAATATTGTAGCAAAGACATACTGACCCAGAATCTGTGGATCCCTTATGTGATTTTTGGCATTTCATTTTGGAGGAAACCCCTTTTCATGACATATCTTCATTTGGAAATATATGAATTGGCATAGGGCTTTCCAAATAAGCTCTCATGTCCTCTTTATTGTTAGCATTTATCATTTTCTACTTTAAAGTAATTACTCAGCATGGTGTTTAACAATTTTTTAAAAGTGGGGGCATACATTAGCATTATTCTTTTTCGACTCATGTATCATTATGTAGTCTTCTTACTTCTTGTGATACGTCTTTCTCTTTGTGGTGACATTGGGTGTGATTTCCTTCAAGAGCGTTATCTTTCTTAGCATATTATATTCCTCTTAGTGGGTTGATACGACACACTGCATTCCCTAAGTTATGAATCTTCTATTCTTCGATTGGTCATCTCTTGGAGACATTAGGCACAATGTTCCCTAAGTTAAGACCTTACATGAACTAAGAAAAACTACTTTGAACATACCTTACACTATTTTGTATTTACAATATCTTTTATATGGCCACCTTGCATAACACACTTTGCTTGCCTATGGAGCCATCATGTTTGTTCATGAGTGTCAAGCATACGAAGTTTTGATTTCCTCGTGAATCCTATTGTTCGTGTTGTGTGGCACCTTATCAAAGTTATCCGGAGGTATAGCTTTGGTATGGTTAGCATATGGGAAGTCAAACTTAGGCATGAATTTCCCATAGCCACTTGCTTATGTGTGTGAGCCCATACCAAACACGTGTGTATGTGTCTCACTAGGGGCTCACCTAGTGGACGACCTGAGGTTCCACTAGCCCTTGTGAGCGTGTGTTTGGTTTGCATAGTGGACATCATTTTCCACTTGTAATTTTTTTTAATTTTTCTAGACAAACAACTTAGATTTGATCCACATCATGTTGGACAAGCAGTCGAGGCTTGATCCACTCTTTCTTTCTTTTTCTTTCTTCTTTGTCTTTGGTAGTGTATGCTTATACCTTTTGGTTGCTCCTTACATCATTTACATGTGTGTTATTTTGTGCCTATATTGGTTTGCCATAGGATCTTGATCCTGGGGGCTTGTGCAACCCTCTTGATCATTGCCATCCTATCTCACCAGCATTGGTACACTTGGACCCCTCTTGATGCAAGTTTGTCTACTTTAGTGTGAGTTTGAAGCAAGTTCCTCCTCTCACAAAAGTGGGGGCTAAATTTAGTGTAGAAAAATGTATCCCTTTACATTTTCACACTTGTTTGGGCCCTTCTTGCTAAAATTGGGCTTCTTTATGCCTTATTTGGCCCTATTTTGCATACACAAGCCTTATTTAATGCATTTCTCTGAGGATAATCCCGAAACTTAACTAATGACCAATCATAATTCATGTTTTTTGGTTGTGTCCTAGATTTAGTGATCTAGGACTCATATGCCACCTTGGGCATATGGGTCCCACCTAAGTCTCGAGGCCTAATCCTGAATATGACATAAAACTAAGTATTTCTTGAAATTTGTGTCCCAAGCTTAGGCTACTAGGACTCATACGCCCCAACTGGTGTATGAGTCCTTCTTTAGCTTGGACCTATTTTGAATTCAATTCTTCGCAAGATTTTATTCTCTTAGATCTGATGTCGACTTGTAGTGTTGTAATTTCAAGAAATTTGGCATAAACAAGTATAAATACAAGGTTATTTCACATAATTTCTCCTAGCAACTTTTATGAGAAAGTATCCTGGCAAGTTTATGAGATCAAGAGAATTCAAGAGCATTCAAGAGTTGATTATCAAGCATTTTAGAGCTATATTCAAGATTCAAGCATCATGTCAAAGTCATCATGGATCATGTGTGTTTTTGAGCTAACATTTGTGATGTAGGTTTTCATGATTCAAACAAGCATTCAAATCAAGATTCATAACATACAATCAAGAATCAAGATCTATATTCATGCTAGCCATTTCATACAAGATTGCAGCCTTTATTCCAAGGGTTTGGTGAGTTGCAACATAGCATATTTGTTCATTCAACATTCCTTCATTCTATTTCATTTCATTTCAAGGTTTGATTACCAAAACAAGGTTTGACTAAGGAAAACCCCTTATCCACTAACAAAACAATAATTTTCTCCCTCTACATCTGTGATTGTAGATCTAGGTGTTTTAAGGCTTGAAGATCCTTTGAAGACAAGGTTGCAAGATTGAAGAAAGTTGTCAAAGTTGTCAAGAAGTTGTCATCTTCACGAAAAGTCATCTATAGGCCAAAATTCAAAGTTTTAGACTCAGAGATCATACAAGAGAGAAGCTATAGAAGATCATTAGAGGATACCATACTTTCAACCAAACCCTAATATTGGGACTAAATTGCCACCTTGGGTGTATGATTCCCAATATACCACTTTTCAGTCATTTCTTGTAGATCCTAGTTTACCAGTTGCAAATTCTAGATTCAGTCTAAACTGGGACTAAATCGCCCAATCTAGCGTATGAGTCCCAGTTCACATCAAAAGTCATAATTTTAGGATTACAGACCTTGTTTTAGGCATCTCCAGTCTTCCAGGTATTTCTCTATTTATCCACAATTTATTATTTTGATTTTAAGTTTCATTTCCTAGGTTACATAGCTAGATTTCCATATTACTTGCATTTCCTTCTTTCTAAGCATTTGCTTAGTGGTGAACCCCCTTTTAATCACACCCAAGGAGACCTTGTAGCAATCTCTTTTCCTAATTGGATCATTAGGTTGATATATCTAGGGTTTCCTTGAATGAACTAAGAGTGAAATAGGAGGACCCCCCTTATGTGGTCCATCTCCTAAAAGGTGGAGCACCCTCTTTCCTTTGGTTCACTATGATAAGGCATTAAATACCCTTATAGAGTGCCTAGATTCAGGAATTCGGTCAATATGATAACTATGATGAAATCTAAAAGAGGTGCAAGATATGTAAGAGTGGTTGCTTTCTATTTTGTGTTATTTGACCTTGAGTATGAAGCATTGGATTTTTTCTAGTGGCTCATGGTTTTGACTCCTAATTTTGAGATACCACTTGGTGGTTTTTTGCTCCTAATTTTCCTATATAATGGATGCATGTGATAGATGTTTGTAAGGCTCTTTTGTAGGTACCATTATGTTTCCAAATTATTTTAGTTAGAGGGATAAGTAGATTGTATTGGTGAACACTTTTGTTATTATTAATAAAGCTTCAATCTCTTTAGTGATGAAGTTTTTTTGGCAAGGTTTCTTCATGTGTAGTGGGTGTCCATATGGTATTCTAATTTTTTTACTTATCCATTATTTCATTAATATTACTATGGTTTATCACATGTTTAATCAAATTGAAATACTTTATTATCGATGCTCTCATTGTGTCATTCACCCTATGATCATCGAGGATGGGGATATAGTATGGATTTCACGTGTAGAAGGTGTAAAAAATAGTAGCTATGAAAGTGATAGGTGTAGATATAGGTGGAATGCTAGAAGGGATTGTTGAGCACTTCTAGAGACTGAAAGGGGGGGTGAATCAATATACACAAAACTCAACCCCTTCTGGAGCTTAAAACTTTCAACACAACTTAAACTCCTTTAGCAGATAAAGATAGAGCCTTAAGCAAAACAAAATATAGAAATTTGAACCTATATCAACTTCAGAAAACTTTACCAATGAAAGATATATCAATAATTAGATCAACAACAAAGAGAAGGAAATAGAGAACACACATGCACAAGGAGATACCAAAATTACGTGGAAAACCCAATGAGGGAAAAACCACAGTGAGAGTTAACTCACAATATAAGGCTCACTGCCAAAAAGACTTACAGGAAGGCTCACTACCTTAAAGCAAGATACAAAGGGCTTGTTGAATTGAAGAAAACACGACTTCAAGAGAAAGATACAAGGACCTATTGATATTCACCATCTTAGAATAGGATACAATATGATTTAGAGAGAATTACAATGATTTTCCAACATAACACTCTATTGACTGAAGCATTTCATCATAATTGATCTTTCCTTTCACAATCTTTAGCACTATCTTTGTTGGATACTCAATACAATTTGCACACACATTCACAGTTGTACAGTTCTCCATCTAGTTGCATCCAAAATGATCTTGCATTTATATCCACCACAACACTTCATTTCTTCAATTAGGTCGGCCATGAATAGAATAAAAAATGAATTCAACTAGTTGACCACCAAAATCATAATATGGTCCTATACTGAAGATAAAGAGGACCAAAAAAAATAATAGTATTTCTTCCATTGTGATCCAAAACAATTTACATGCTGGCACACATCAACCTAAGTTGACATCAAGGAAATGTGTGGATGAAATATTGAAGCGAACCAGTCATCTCAAAAACATACTTCTAATTGCATTTACTTGATGTGGTCCCAAATAGGATAGGTCAGGACCCAAATCTATCTTTACACATCTTTCATTATCGGTACAAGCCTCCAAGCACATGACCCAATCAAATAAACAAGCCCTGTCGACTAGATATCCTCAAAAGGCCAAGAAAGCCAAATCAAGATGTAATATGACACCAAGGTGACCAATTAGCAACATGTGAATCACATGGGGATGTTCCTTGAACATACAAAATCACTTCCATACATTTCTTTCATGTTGTCATACCATCTACAACCACCACATAACAAATAGGTACAAAATGCATAAACATGAGATATGACATTAACATATCAGCTTGCAGACCACTTCACCACATGAGATTGGAACTGAGACATTGCACGAACATTGAGATTACATTCACCAAGTAGCAGAAGCAGAGAAATCAATGTGGATAATTGTGGAGAATTGCTTGGACCAATATGCACAACCAACAACACTACCAACCTTCTACAATTCACAAAAACCTCGATAACACTGGTGACTTGAAAAGATAGGAGTGTAACACCCACAAAACACTAACATTGAGTACCAAACCACAAGACCAAAGCATCAACAATGGAGGAATGTAGAGCATTCTCCCGGATAGACTTTAATGCAACATTCAGGAACATAATCACTTAAGCAACTTGTGGAGGCCAAAACTTTCTTTCAACAACACATACTTCATCAAGAACAATAGGAGAGACCATAAGAAATACTGTAAACTTTCAACAACATCTCTCCACTATTAGTCATGCTTCTAATCCTCATCTTAATATATCATTATGAAATCAACTCTGCTGATAATAATATATTATACGAACATCAACAATTCTTCTTTGATAAGGCATGGCATCCAACCATGAATTTCATCACTTCTTTGATAAACATGACATCAACCATGAACTTCATCAACTCTTCTTTAGATAAGGCATGACATCCAACCATGAACTTAATCACTTCTTCTTTAGATAAGGAATGACATCCAACCATGGACCTCATCACCAATGTTAGTCCAAAACAATGATAATCAGTGCCAAGGACTAACCATCTTCCAAAAATCAATGTTGACAAAAATGACAATCACATATAGTAATCTTTGGCATGAGAGACAATCAACAAACAATGTTGATATCAACTACCAACAATCTCCTTAGTGTTGACATCAATGACAACCAGTAGTTTTGACATAAATGACAACTTCCAATAGGGATGTGAGTTCCATTAGGCATAATGAAAGGTGGAGTGTAACATTTGGGTAAGATAAAAGGGAATAATGTGGGAACAATGGAAGTAGTAGGGTAAGACTAGTGTTGATGGTAGTAGTAGAAAAAATGGATGTAGTATAAGTGGGAATAGAAGAGGATGGGTTGGATATACCATCACAAAGACTCATTAATGAGCCAAGATCTTGTAAAAAAATCTATGTCAAGAGGACAATCATCTAATGTGTTACAAAAAATCCTTACCAACTAATGATGAGATCGAGCTTGTTATAATACTTTTATCAAAACTTGATTTGTAAGCTACACATCTTGTTTAACCACATGTGCATCATCATTATAATCCTCTTTTTCATATAATTACCATTGGAGTGGGTAGCCATATTAGGGTTTAAACATGACCTTCTTCTATTGATAATTGAAAAACAAAAAATAATGCTCATATGCACCCTTTCAAATTAAAAAAATAAAAATATCAATGGTATAAAATATAAAAGTAAAAAACTAATGGAATAGCCAAGGATGGCTAGGGTGGTTGAGAAAGATATCACAATAAAGACCAAAAACCATAATAGAGAAAATATATATCAATGAAGCATATGAATATAAAAGGAAGTTCAAGTATGAAGATAGATAGAAACCATAAATTTGAAAACCCTAATTTAATGTCAAACCCTAAAAGCATGGTTGGGATGTGTAGGATCGAGTAGGTTCATAAAAAATGAAAAGAGAAAATAACTTTCTTTAGGGTTAACCCAGGCTAATTAAGAAAATGCAACTAAATAAACACAATCAACCTAAGATATTTGTGTGGTAGAGAGTTGGTAAATTAGTAAATTGTACTTGCTATTCTAAGAAATTTAAATGCAATGGAGGGATACACTTAGCTTAATGACTAATGAATGTGTGTTAAATCAATGAAAATTTGTGATCTATCTAATGTTTGATTTATAAGCAATTCCTTTGTTAGTGAAGAGCCTTGAAGATTGCATTGTAACTTTGCTCTGTCATAAGATAAGTTCATAGATTTGGGATTGAGTTGTTGTCATGGATGTACACTCTAGGTTCAAACTCATCCTAGCAACCAATGGTGTTTCTATTTGAAACTTTTCTTGATACATGACTATCTACTTTTCTCTTCCTAAATATCTAAGAACTTGGTGGTATTTATAAATACCTTAAGGGTTGTCAAATTGTCATAAGGAGTCAACTTCTCCTAAAAATTAAAAAAGGATTGAAAATTGTAGGTGAGCACCAAGTATCTAGATTTGTTACTCCTTTTATATGACTTTATCAAAAAATGTGTCACTATTAATTGCTCTTTAGATTGAATGGTTTCTTAATGATTTAGATGATTATAATGAATGCATTGAATGTCTTTTATCAAATTGTGCCAAATGTGTGTTTAGTTAGCTCAATGTGAGAGGGTGAACGTGGCCAATTACATAGACACAATTTTAAAATTTTAAAATGAAAGAGGACAAGTTTATGACTACGAAGTTTCCCTCACAATTATAGACTTGTCTCAAAATGGGCTAATGATCAAATCCAATGAGAAAATAACTAAGTGGAGGTAGGTGCATAAGTGAGTGTGAAAAGTGGGTAGATAAGTCAAATGCATAAGAGTACACATGCAAGTGGATAAGGTAGGACTAAGTGTATACAAATATGTGTGTGCGCGGATGAACAAATGTCTAGAGAGAAATCCTAATAGTAGTATCTCCACCTGTCTGAACCAACTTTTTATCTCTCGACATCATCATCATTTCATTAGCCCCAACCAACCATGCCTTGCTTCCGTCGCTCTCTCTGGCAGAGAAAGAAATAGAAATAGACTAGGTGCTTGTTGGGTGCTCTACCCTAGGGCTCAAAAGTTTTTGGATAATTGATCTCCATTTTGTACAAGATCATATCATTTATCACTCTCTACACATATCAAGACATTTTCTCAAAATAAACACAAAACTAAGAAATATGAATATACAAATTTTACCAATAAGACTATGAAAGATAAACTATCTAGCATATGAAAAATGTTCCATAACCAACTCCTATAGCCTGTGGAGGGCCCTCTTACCCTGCACCCCCACAAACCTCTTGTATTGTATTGTTTGAATTTCCAAGTTTGAAATGCACCATACCAATGCCATTGGAAACACTTTGTTGTTAAAATGTGCCCATCTTGGTTGAATTCCCAAGTTTGGGATGCACCATACCAATGCCAATACCATTGGAAATAGGGAACACATTTCAATGCACCATACCAATGCCATTGGAAACAACACATTTCAATGACCACTGCACCTTCCACTAGTAACAATCAACAATGCACTCAATGTGTTAAAAGATAGGGAAACAAGAAACACACTACGATGACTTTGAATGGAGTTGGGGAGAAACGTTGCAAGTGACTTTGTAGTCAATTTAAATTGGGGCACCAACCTAGACAATAAATGACATATTCTCTTTTGTTTTCTAGCTTATTTTGTTGCTTTTATCTATGCATTATATAATTTGGGCTTCTAAGTTTGTATATTCCTTATTCGTTGGTTGACGATGGTTTCCACTTTCCCCTAGTCTCGGAAAGGGAGCTCTGCATGTGGGCTGTTTCGGTTTTCGGTACGAATTTTATTTTATTTTAAATTTAGTTTAGATTTTCCGGTTTTCCTTGCCGTACACCACTTGCAGTTTCAGGGAACCCAGGGCCCCGGTGTCGAGTGGTTATATGGTCGGAAAGTGGCTCCTTGATAAGACACAAGCCTAATGGTCATATGGTCGGGAACTGGCCCTTTGATAAGACACAAGCCTAACGGTCTGACCTTACCACATTAAAAGTGGGAAAAATATCCCAAAGTCCACAAGAATATCCCCATTTCAAACAATAAATAAATATAAAGAAATTAGTCAAAAGAAACATGTGGTTTGGCTAGTAATCTTTTCCAACCTAATTGAATAAGATGCATAGAATTCAGTATAAATTAACTATTGTAGGTATGGGAGTGATAATTGAAATATAATATATTAAGTTAGAAAATTTAAATATAATAGGTAATTATATTTAGTTTTAAGAATGTGATGTTGAATAAATTTATTGATACATTGAAATATTTATGTTTTACGATAAACACTAGTAAAATTTTTATTATACTTTAAAATATTTGATTGTACCTTATTTTGGAATTAGAATGATATGTCATGTTTGTGAAGGATTGTATTTGTAGGCTTGATTTTTGTATAGACATAAATATGATCTTTGCTTGTAGCATTGATCTAATAGAACGCACACTCTTGTTTTATGATTTTTGTAATTTGTCTTCTTGTTTGGTTTGTTATGAAGATTGGTGGTATTTAAAAATACCGTTAGAGGGTTTCCATATCGGTAGAGGATAAGTTCTCCTAGGTTAACCCTTGGAAAAGACAAGCTTTATAGTTGTTTGAATTATAGAGGATAATAGTTTTTAAACATGCAAATGCTTCGAGGATGATTATGTAGATTATATTTCATTTTAATGCACCCATGTAACTATTCCTAACATGCTCTTTCCTTGAATATAAATTATTTTTCCTTGATATTTAATGATAAATGCATACAATTGAATGTCTTTAAATACAAGGACATGTCAAAAATTTGAGAAAACATGTGTTTAGTTGTCTCACGATGATTAGTTGTACTTTATTTTGGAATTTAGAACAATATGTCATGTTTGTGAAGAATGTATTTGTAGGTTTGATTTTTTTTTGACATAAATATGATCTTTCCTTGCAACGTTGATCTAATAGAGCACACACTCTTGTTTTATGATTCACCTAATTTGTCTTGTTGTTTGGTTTGTTATGAGGATTGGCGGTATTTAAGAATGCCTTTAAAGGGCTACAAAATTGCTAGAGGATAAGTTCTCATAAGTCAACCCTTGGAAAAAACAAGCTATATAGTTGTGTGAATAATCAAGGATAATAATTTTCTCACATGCAAATTCTTCTAGGATGATTATGTAGATTATATTTCATTTTAATGCACCTATGGAATTGTTCCTACAATTTTCTTTCCTTGAATATAAATGATTTTCCCTTGATATTTAATTGTAAATGCATTATATTGTATGCCTTAAAATACAAGGACATATCAATAATTTGACCCAACACGTGTTTAGTTGTCTCATGATGACTAGTGAAATGGGTGAGAGTAAGCCATTTGGATTTAAATTTTAAAGCTATGTGGGTTAGACTCAAAGTGTGGGATGGATCTCAAACCTATCAAATTGACCCAAGATGTGAAAATAGTAAAATCAAGGTGGTTAATGAATGTATGGGACATGTGCAATAATGGATATAATAAACAAGGAACACATGAAAATTTACACATAAATATGGATAAGGGGGTGTGGGAGTCTGTAAATGGATGAGTGATGGCATGGGAGAGTGAACCTAACTTTGCACGAGAATGATTTTGATGTGCAATTACATTAATTCATTCTCTTGAAATGGACATAAAACTAAATAGGAATTGATATGGTATGCAAATTTCACCATTACACTTCAATATCAAGTAATTTAATATTGAATATTTTAAGGGATAAATTAATTTTCACATAAATATCTAAGTCAATTAAATAAATAAAGTAATTACTCTAGATAAAATGGGTTGGGAAGTAATTTTATATTGAATATTGTAAGCGATAAATAACACTTCACTTAAACATTTAGGTTAATTAAAGAAATATAATAATAAAAAATAAATTAGTTTGGATTAGAAATAATGATCCATTAATTAATTAAATAAATTATTTAATTAATTAGGTAATTCGTCTTTCACTAAATAATTATATAATTATATTTATTTATTTAATTAAATTAACTCCCCCTCATCAATTGATTAAATAAATCACATTTATTTATTTAATTAATCACACCAATCTTCTTCCATCGCCAATTACTTAAATAAATACCTATTTAATTAATTGGGCTAATGCACATTCTTCCTCTCACCTTATTTAAAAATAAAATATATAAAAATCCATTTAGACCTCATTATGCTAAAGGCCAAAGAATAACCTTCTACATCTTAACCATCTATTTAAATTTAGGTAATCTTCATCCTCCATTCCATTCCATGACTCAATCTCTCTCATCCACATGGCCTCACCCCAAGCCTCCACTTGTGTGCATCTCATTTCCACATGCAAGTTAAGGTAATCCTAGCCCTCCATCAACTTGATCTCATCCTATCCCTCCATTTTCCTCAATCCTAACTCATCCTACAAGCTGACAAATCTTGTCCATCCAACCTAAGACCTATTCCTAATCGTTCATATTCATCTCCAAAAAAAATATAAATGACATCTCTCAAGGATATTCATATCCATAAGTAGAAACCCAAGTGCATGTTATTAAATTAGGAAATCCCATTCAAAAGCAACCTATAGTTTCTCAAGATCTCTCTCTCACACATCTTGAGCATATCTAAAATATCTAAAATATTGGGAAGAGTCAAATGTCTAATTGTTCTTCATTTTTATTTCTCTTTCGCTCAATCAAAGGTGTAGGTTAGATTTAGAATAAGTGTGTGTTTCCCAAGCTATTTTTCTTTTGTAGGTCATTTTGGTGTGTTTTGCAAGATTTTCTACATTCTTGACCATCTTTTCTAGAAAAGAAAATTTTCCTTGTTAAGCGACATTTGTATACAATCTTTAATGTTTTACCCATTTCTAGACATTTTTGTTGCTAATATTTTTGTTTTGAGAGAATAGCATTTTCACCCTTGTTTGAGATATTTCCATTTTAGTACTAGTTTTTTCACTTTCTATGCTTGCAAGGATTCTTCTAACATGTTTTTTTGTAGGCTTCCTTAGTCAAGTCACCATTTATAACATTTTTAGTCCTAAATCTAGTGTTTGTAAGTGTTAAATATTATTTAGAGCCACACAAAAATATTTCTTAGCTAGGGATTAAGGGGTTTCTTGCCTTCTAGCCTTTTTCTTTGCATGGGTTATTGACTAACCAACTTGTTGCAAATTTTCACCAACTAACCAGTTATTTGTATGTTAGTTTTCTAGCTATTTTTTATAGGATTTCTTTCTTGTTTATTTTCTAATTCTATTTTGTAGGTTAAGCAACATTTCTACCCTATGAGTCAAGTGTTTCTCCCCAATCACCTTGAACATTTCCATTTCACTAACCTATTATTTTATAGATTGGAATTTCTACCCCATGGAGCAATATTTTTGTCCTATCACATTCCATTTTGATCCCTCTAGACTATATTATATTTTATTTTATAATTTGATTTTGAAACTAAAAAAATGAATTATGAACAATTAGATTAAGATAATAAATCAATTTTATCTCAGTTTGATAATGTTTTAGTTGATGTTTTATATGAAATTGAATTATATTGAGACACAAATGAATGCTATTTTTTTTTGTTTTAGTGATTTATTCTGATATGTGTGTGTGTGTGTTTTCAAACTAATCATCTAGTTGGTTTGATGAGGTGGGTACAAGAGATTATGTTTTCCCCTCCTAGATGAGGAGGGAGAGCATCACCAAAGAGAAACAAATTTGGATGGAAACACTAGGGCTACCATCATCCTAAGAACACACACCAACTCACATATTTTAATATGATTATAATGATTATGTGTATTCATCATGAAATGTTTGATTGTAGTGCATCAGTTGTGTTTGTTTGCATATTCCACAATCTTGCAATGTTGTATTAATTTTTTAACCTATATATATTATTATTTGTGGCATATGTTTTGCTAGAAAGGAAAATGTAAAAAAGGTAATCATGATTGTTATTAGGAAACATTATTCTACATATGTGAAATGTCTTTTTTGAATTAATTATATGTAAATTGATATAAGAAATATTCTAATACAAATTTCTATACACATGCATATTGATATAAAATATTTAAATAATTATTTTAATGTAATGATGAACATATATATACACACATACATACACATACACACATATGTTTATATATAGTGTATATATACTTATATATCTAAATATAGTTTTGGATATCATGGTTGAAGGAAAAAATTAATAAGTACTTAGAATTTATTGTGGTAACTTATTGGTCTGTTAACTCCACAAAGTAGAGAGTAAGAGAGGAACAAGCATTAAAAACCTCACTTGAAGTGAAGTAAAGAGGGAATTTATTGCTACTAAGGTCAATGCAAAGAGGGGAGGCTTCTGGAGAGAACATGTAGGAAAATATGGGAGAAAGAATAGGGGCTTGAACAATGAATAAATAAAGAAAAGGAAAAAATGAGAGAGGAAAAAGGAGAGCACAAAGCTAGGAAAAATCTTGTGGGTACATACATTGTAGATTTAGTATGAAACTATACTTATGAATCAATGTTTCATTATGAGAATTATGCACTAGAAATCTCTATATGTTTTGTGCATTTCATTTACTTGTTGAAATTGGTTTCATATGGTTTTAATCCTCCTTTGTGCAAGAAACAATAGGTTGAATTTTTGTTTCATCCATTTTCGTAATAGAGAAAGTTATAATCTTTAGCCTTTCAACATTATTATGTGATATCAACTATAATCTTTAGCCTTTTGGCCTTAAATTGTGTGATAACATTTATATTCTTTAGTCTTTTGGCCTTATTATGTGATATCAATTATGTTCTTTAGCCTTTTCGCCTTATCATGTGATAATAGTTATAATCTTTAAGCCTTTTAGCCTAATCATTTTATAACAGAGTTCGCACTAAGCCTTACATCCATAACATGTGACATTGGTGTTGATAAACAATCTTATGGCTTCAATTTTTGGTTACTATATTATTTCATGATCTCTCGGCCTTACCCTTGTTCAAGAATGTCATGTTAGGGTTACACTTACCCTATTGTGAGCACTAGTAGTAAATGATAGATAGTTTTGGATTTAAATCCTATTATGAAAGTTGAATGTATATGAATTATTATGATCACAATATTTTTTAATTTGATCTTTAGTACTAAATTAATTGTATATATTGAGAATCATTCAACTCCACAATAATATCTCCATTGCATAAGTCATGGAGTGGAGTGAGCAATGTATGGATTAAGTGGTTAGACTATAAAGCTTTATGACTTGTATTAACATAGATAGTGTTGTGTGTATTATTTTCAAGCCATATGAATCGTATCAATTGAGGAGAGTATACTATGGTAGTTACTAACCTTTCAACTTAGATATGTAGCGAGAATAAATCAATTGATTATATAGCCATATCAACCATGTTATATCAAATGGCTATGATATATTTGTAGTGTCAAAAAATGTACTCCTTTACATTTCACACTATTTAAATGGAATTAATTAAGCCTTTAATTTCCTAAATTTTGCATCTACAAGCCTAATTAATTATAATTTACGAAGGGGTAAGTATGAATTAATTAATGCATTTATCATTATTAACACCCTGAAATGAACAAGTCCTAATTATTTAGGTCAAGACCCATTCACCATTGGGCGAATGGGTCCCCCTTAAGATCACAAATTCTAATTTTAAACATGTTTTTGACAACATCTTCAGGTCCTAAATTCAAGTTTTAAGTGTCAGATTGTAATGTTTAATTTTTGAGAAATTAGAAAATTGTCTATGAAAGAAAGGTCTTTTATCAATTCAAATCCTTGAACAAGCTAGCACAAGTAAGAGAGCATTCCTAAAGCAAAGATTATTTACCAAGGTTTCAAGAGAAAATTTCTCAAGAATTTTTTGCAACATTCAAGATCTCAAGCATCATGTCAAAGCTATCAAGCATCATGCATGTTTTTGGAGCTAACATTGTGATGTAGGTTTCAAGCATTCAAGTCAAATTTCAAGCATCAAAGATCAACATCCAATCAAGCCATTTCATGCAAGATCTACTAAGTTGTAGTCCTTCAAGGGTTTCAAATCAAGGGTTTGGTGAGTTGCAACATAGCACTTGTTCATTCATCATTCCGTTCATGTTTCATTGTTTCAATTCAAGGTTTAATTACCAAAACAGGGTTTGACCAAGGAAAATCCCCATTCACCAAAAAAAAACAATTTTTCCCTCTTGTGTTTGTGTTGCAGATCTTAGGTTGAAGAAGGATTGAAGATTTATCAAAGTGAAAAATTGGAAAAGTTTTCAAAGTTGCAAAAGTTGTCAAAGTTGCAAAAGTTGTCAAAGTTGTTGTCAATCCATGAAAACTCACCTGCAAGATATATTTTTGACTTTTCGATTGTGAAATTTAGAGAATTCAAAAGCACAAACATAGGACTAGAGGACCCATAAATTGATTTCAGAAATCCCTACAAAGATCCATTCGCCCTTGGGCTAATGAGTCCCAGAGCACACTTAACAACATCATTTTGATGAAAGGTGCAAAAATATTAAACCTTCTCAAATATTTATGAAAGTTACAGGTTCTAATAGATTAAGGTTTAATCTTTTGATTTCATGTTTTACATTGCATTTTTTAGTTGATTGACTATTTTTAGTCTTTCTCCCAAAAGTGTTGTTTCAACAAGACTGCCCCGTCCTAGGTCATAAGGAAAACAACAAGATTTCCTTAAAGGTTGACTCACCTAAGGGATGAAAGTGAACCTTGGATCAAGGGATCTCTTTTTCTTAATGAAATAGAGGAAAATAGGTGCACCCCATTTTTCCCTTTCTATTTATAGTAAAGTTATTGGTGAACCCCTCATTTAAAGAAAGCACCCATTTTCTATATTTCATTTTGGTGAACCTAACATTATACATCAAAAGAATTCTGATTTGGAGTCCATTCAAACCCTAGATCTAGGATTTGCATTAATTTTCATTGTATTACATTATTTTGCATCTCATTTAGGGTTTTTTAAATTGCATTAAATTGTATTTCATTTAGGGTTGTTAAAATTGCATTAAATTGTATTTCATTTAGGGTTTTAGGCTTGCATTTTCCATCCTTTAAAATTTGAAAAATTCAAAAAATTGCATTAATTTTGCATAGTATTTTCATATTAGTGTATGTTCACTCATCCATATTCAAAAATTGAGTCAAATTTACATTTCAAAAAGTGTCATATTGTTCATCATTTATCATTCATTGCACTTGCATTTAAACATAAAAATTTGGAAAAATCAATCATTGAAAGTATAGTTTATAACCTAAAACAAAAAAACCCTAGATCTAAATTTCAAACTCAAATTTAAATTTTTGTAGGACCCATTCATCCTAGGGTGAACCTATCCCTATATAGGTGTTGTTTCAAAATTTTGGGTAGTAATTTTTCTTTGTTTACATTCCTCTGATCTATTGTTAAAATCTGGGTTTTAGTTTCAAAAATCAGAAAAATCTATCATCTTTTGCATTAGATTTAATTTCTCTATTTGAGTGCATTGTTTGTAAATCAAAATTGGAATTAAAAGACACCATTTTCAGGTTTTTGCATAGTATAATCAGAAAATTATCTTGCTTTAAATCTGAAAAATTGCTATCTCTTGTATTCTTGCATCATGGACATGTGTATGGGTAATATACGGAAAACCTTAAGATCTTTGGTAGATGTTTCAAGTTGTGTATTTGGTGAAGACCCTAATGCAATTGAAACTACTAATGAACCTTCACCTCCTAATGAATGTCCTCATGAAGTGGAAATATTAGGTCAAGATGAAGATAGAATGAAACAATTCATACAAGCCTCCCTACACAACCTTGAAAACTATGCATCCTTTTATCCATCCATGAAAACACCACCTATAAACCCATCAATTGATAGGTTCAACCTCTTGCATCCTAAAATGGAAGCACAAAGTAAGCCTCAACCATCAATCATTAATGAAATTGATCACAAGGACAATAATGATACTCTTCTATCCTATGTTCATCGAGTAATTACCAATACACCTATTAACTTAGAAGAGAGTTATGATCAAGGCTTTAAGATATTAAGAAAACAAGGATGTGACATAAAAAATGAGCATGAAATTCAATTTTTTTTAGAGAAAATACCATCTGAGGATACCAAGGGGTTAGGATATCAAGATCTTCCCCCCCTTACACATATCCTCCTCCTCCACCTCCACCTCAACAAATTTCCAAAACAAGTAAAAATATAAACCCTATAAGCTAAAGGAATTTCCATTCTTACACGCCACAACATAAATTCAACGAAAAATGGAACAACTCCTCCGTCTAGGATTGATTTACTTGCTACCTATCAAAGAAAAAAGAAAAGGAAAGAGTACAAACATGAATTGCTATGCATTTCATAGAACTCTTGGGAATCTTACTAATTAATGTCATCTTTTACAAAGATTAATCTATGAAAATGATATTGATGTAATTAACTAAAATGCATGTGCTTTGCTCCTTGCCATGTGATAGTTGTAGGATCATAGCATACTCACTATTGCATGTTTGACGTTTATTGCAAATCATTCCTATATTGCAATGAGCTCATTCTCATCAACTATCTCAGCTTATCCTTGTCTTGCACCTAGTGGGGGCAAGGAGTCAAATAGCCTTTTCCTAATTTGACACTTGTCGTTGTCCCTTTGGCTAGTTGTTTTCCTTTTGTATATGACAAACAAGATTGGGATGCAAATGACCTGCTATAGGTTGACTCGCATGTGCCATACTAGTATTGTCTTTGTCTTTGTGTTCCTTGTGATTGCATACTCGTAATGTGATCCCCCCATATTGTGTTGCTTGGCATGTCTTTATATGTTTGTGAACCTACTTTGGATGACCCTTGTCACTCTATTGGTGCAACGATACAAAGGAAGTGAATATGTTGTGACATTCTTCTATTTGTATCTACATTCTTCAATATGTCGTAAACCTTTTTCTTGTGTTTTCCTTTTGGGGATGATGCAAGGCGTCGAGAAATCCAAGTCTCTTCTATGTTGAACCAAAAGTGTCTATATGTTCTCTCTCTCTCTCTCTATGTGTCATTCTTCCTTAGTGATCATTATTCCATGAGTCATTTGGGGAATGATGACGGTTCCAAGCTTGATTATATCTCTGCAACAATGACAAACACTGACCCTAAATCCATGGATCCCTTATGTGCTATCTTAGAATTACATATGGGGGGAAAACCTCCTTTCCATGATGTAGCTCTATCTCAAAAACATATGTTTACATAAGGATTTCTGAATAAAGCTCTCATGCATGTATCTGTATTTTTTGTGTTCTACTTTAAAGTAAGTGCTCACAACATGGTGTTTAGCAATTTCTTTAAAGTGGGGGCATGCATGTCCCCACTCATTGTTTGCTTCAAATTGTGGTCTTCTTACTTCACATGATGTGTCTTATTGGTGGTTTCATTGGGTTTTATGTCCTTCAAGAGTGTGACCTTTCTTGACATATGACATTCCTCTTAGTGGTGATGCTACATATTGCATTCCATAAGTTGTGAATTGTTATCCTCGACTAGTCCTCTCTTGGAGACATTAGGCATGGTGTTCCCTAATGTGAGACCTTTCTTGAACTAAGAAAAACCACTTTGAATATCCTATTGCATGTATCAAGGCCACCAAGCATAACACAACTTTCTTGTTAGTGGAGCCTTTATGTTGTTCAAGGCCACCAAGCATAACACAACTTGCTTGCTAGTGAAGCCTTTTTCATGAGTTCCTAGCATAACACAACTTGCTACACATGTGACCATTTCTGTGGCACCTTATCAAAGTTATCACAAGGTATAATTTTGGTATGGTTAGTACAATGGGAGCCTAGATAGAGGCACAACCTTCCCATTAGCCACTTTTTTGGGGCTCACCTAGTGGATAACAAATATTTCACTAGCCCGTGTGAGCGCATTTGGTTTGCATAGTGGATAGTGGGTTTCCACTTGTAAACATTTTGTGGACAAAAAAATAAGGCTTGATCCATATCCAAATGGAAAAACAATCAAGGCTTGATCCACCCCTCTCTTTCTCTTCTCTTAATTTTGGCATTGTATGCTTGTGTACCTTGTCTTGCTGTTGCATATTTAACAAAGGTATGTGTCTCTTTCTTCCTTTGTTGGTTTGTCGTGAGATCTCAAATATTGGGGGCTTGATCATCCTCCTTGAACTTTGTTGTCTTATCTTTCCAACGATTGTACAATTAGACCTCTCATGATGCTTGTTTGACTACTTTAGTGCGAGTTTGAGTGTGGGCTCATCCTATCACTAAAGTGGGGGCTAAATGTAGTGTCAAAAAATGTACTCCTTTACATTTCACACTATGTTTGGGTCCCCTAATTTAAATGGACTTAATTAAGCCTTTAATTGCCTAAATTTTGCATCTACAAGCCTAATTAATTGTAATTTTTGAAGGGGGAAGTTTGACTTAATTAATGCATTTATCATTATTAACACCCTGAAATGAATAGGTCTTGATTATTTAGGTTAGAACCCATTTTCCCTTGGACGAATGGGTCCTCCTTAAGATCACAAATTCAAATTTTAAAAATATTTTTGGTGGCATCTTAAGGTCCTAAATTCAAGTTTTAAGTGTCGGCTTGTAATGTTTAATTTTTAACAAATTAGAATATTGTCTATAAAAGCAAGGTCTTTTTATCAATTCAAATCCTAGAACAAGCTAGCACAAGAAAGAGAGCATTCCTAAAGCAAAGATTATTGCCAAAGGTGTTCAAGAGTAGATTTATCAAGCATTTGTTGCAGAATTCAAGATCTCAAGCATCATGTCAAAGTTATCAAGCATCATGCATGTTTTTGGAGCTAACATTGCGATGTAGGTTTCAAGCATTCAAGTCAAATTTCAAGCATCAAAGATCAACATCCAATCAAGCCATTTCATGCAAGATCTACTAAGTTGCAATCCTTCAAGGGTTTCAAATCAAGGGTTTGGCGAGTTGCAACATAACACTTTTTCATTCATCATTCCTTTCATGTTTCATCGTTTCAATTCAAGGTTTAATTACCAAAATGAGGTTTGACCAAGGAAAACCACCATTCACCAAAAAAAAACAATTTTTTCCTCTTGTGTTTGTGTTGCATATCTTAGGTTGAAGGATTGAAGATCAATCAAAGTGCAAAATTGGAAAAGTTGTCAAGTTGCAAAAGTTGTCATCAATCCACAGGAAACTCGCCTACAAGATTTATTTTCAACTTTTCAACTAGGAAATCCAAAGAATTCGGGAGTGTAGACATAAGACTAGAGGACCCAAAAAGTGTTTTCAGAAACCCCTACAAATATCCATTCGCCCTTGGGCGAATGAGTCCCAAAGGACACTTAACAACAACGTTTTGATGAAAGGTGCAAAAATATTAAACCTTCTTAGATCTTTCTAAAAGTTACAAGTTTTGATAGATTAAGGTTTAATCTTTTGATTTCATCTTTTACATTTCATTTTTGGGTTGATTTACTATTTTTAGTCCTTCTCCCAAAAGTGTTGTTTTAGGAGGACTGCCCCGTCCTAGGTCATAAGGAAAACAACAAGATTTCCTTCAAGTTTGACTCACTTAAGGGTTGAAAGTCAACTTGGCTCAAGGGATCTCTTTTTCCTAATGAAATAGAGGAAAATAGGTGCATGATACCCCATTTGGACCTTTCTATTTATAGTAAGTTATTGTTGAACCTCCCATTTAAAGAAATTACCCATTTTTCTATAATATTTCAATATTAAACCATTACAACTCTATTATATTAACATTTATGTTTTTAATATGTAAATGTCTATGTAGCAAAATGAGTAGCCATTTTCCAACCCATGCAACTTGGTTTAATGGATCGACCCTACTATTTAAGTTTGACCTTGTAGATAATAAGTCAATCTTATGTTATTTTCAAGTCAAATTAAGTATCAATTATGATATAATCATTTGATCTGTTACTGTGATTGGTCTTGATTATAGCCAAATTATTGAGGTGTTCGATTGGTTTATGAAATGATGATTGAGCAGTTCATTACAACAAACTCCACCCATTGCACAATGTATCCCAATACTAGTGTCAGAATATACCTATGCGCTAGTTTGGATATGCAAGGCTTAATGCCTTGTTAAACAAATGATTTTCCATACAAGTGTTTGAGAATGTGTTTTATGATAACCTCTTATGTTGTCATATACATCCAAACATCGCAAGTGGAACAAACACACAAATAAAATTGAAAATATGTGAAAATTGATGTATTTTGAGTGTATTGGGATGAGGGGAAGGGAAATCCAGTCATAGACCGATGTCTTTATCCATTGGAAAATAAAGTCTCTGAATTTAATCAAACAGAGGCACCACAAAAAACTATGCCTTTCAGAATGCACATGCAAGCTGGGCTCTACACATACATTTAAGAAAAACAATAAATGGTTGCAAAATATTAAGTGAGTCTACTTAGTAATCCATGAACATTCCCATACAATTCCTTTAGTAATCCTTTTTATAACATTGGTTTTCTTCATGCCATAGTTTCTTATAATAAGTACATTTGAGATTCTCCTTATAACTTCTCCCTTTTGATGAGGGAGATGAATCCAATGGAGTCTCTAATTTTAATCCCTTATCTTGATCCTTAGTTTGTTTCTTTCCCTTAGATGATTGAGAAACTAATTTACTTGAATTTTTGAAGAGGTGATAACATCCATAAAGATTAACTTAGATTGTTCTCATGTAATTCTATCACAAAAAATCTCAAAAGAAGAAGCAAATATTTGATAAGGACCTTTTAGATTTGACAAAACCAGGAAGATACACTCTTTGTCTATTTTTGTTTTACCACAACCATTAAGTTGAGAAAGTAAAGACTAAAACTGGTCCAAGAAATCTTTAATAGATGAGAATGAATCAACATACAATGTTGTTAATTCAACATCCAATTGTAGTATTTTGAACTCATCACCTGTACCAAAGAGATCTTTTATCTTTTCCCACATTTGCTTAGGAGTTATAAATTCTACAATATGGATTTTCAAGTTATTGAAAATATGGAGACCAATTATGCCTATTTCCTAATCCAGCTTGTTCCAATAAGTAAACTGTTCAAAATCTCTAGTAAACTACATTTGTTGTCCATTGACCATTTGCCATATTCCCTTGTTGTACTTTGACTTTCTATGTGTGGAAATTAATCATTAGATGCTAAACAAGAGAAATGTAATTGAAATAGAATCTAATCTAAGATCAAGAACATAAATCTAAGATCTAATCCTACACTTACGAAATGAAAATAAGCTATTACATAATTAAAGGAAACAAGATCACAATGTGAAAGCATACGTGAATTCATGAAAAAGCACAGTCTTACCATCTCGTATCAGAGTGTGTTCGCTTGACGTTGGATTGTTCGTATCACTGTGAAGCCTCCATAGTTTGTGTGCAAAGCTTTGATACAATGTATTTGTTGGTTGATCGAAGAAATAATGAAGCTCTTAACAATGGTGGTTGTGAATGTTTGCAATACTTCATTGTGCAAATGATGTTGACTCTTTGATCCCCTTTTTTGTGAGGAAAGAGGTTTGTTATATAGAACATGAGATTTGAAATGAAAGATCATGATTAAACAATGTTGAATCAAGATCGATGGTTGAGAGGTGTTGAGAGGATTTAGACATGAATAATCTGTGCAAAATAGATTGCACAATTTGTGTGATTGAAGAAATAGATTGAATGATCAGTGGGATTGAAGAATAGATTGATCAGTTAGGAATAGATTGATCAGTTAGGGGATCATAATTTTCTCAATCATAAATACATTGATTTGTCAGGATTAGATTGAGAAATCAAGGGATCATAATTTACTCAATAAGGAAAGTGGTTGAAAAATATTAATTAATTGTTTTAATTAATTCATTCATTTTAGAGTTGAACATGCAAATCAAGTTTGACTTTTGCAAATAAAGTTGCATTAATTCGATTTGATTTTTGATGAAGAATTTGAATAGTTTGATTTAATTATTCAAATTTTGGAGGGAAAGTGTCGTAATTAAATTATTATGATTTAATAATTTAATTAACTTAGGGGAATAAGGTGATTTAGCTATGTAAAATTAAATATTTGGTGTTATTTAACTAATCAAGACAAAATAAAGTGAGATTAGAACTTTATTAAATAAATGTAATTTATTTATTTGGTCGAAATGATGAAATGTGAATTAATTGAATAATATCATTTTATTCAATTAATAGTAGAAATAGGGTTTTCAGGACTTTTTTAAATAAATGCAATTTATTTAATTAGTCAAAAATGATGAAAAAGTGAATTAATTAAATAATGTTGTTTTATTCAATTGATAGGGGAAATTAGGGTTTTGGATGCAATTGATGTGAAATGCAGTGATGTTTGATGATAATAATGTCGATGATGTGAAAATGTTGTTTACAGTGTGTGATAGGTGTTAGGTCAATTTTACATGTCTACATTTTGCCCCTCTTTGAGACAAAGTATGGTTGCTTTGTTTCAAAGATTTTGATTTTAAGATCAAGTTTTTGAAAAAAAATTATGCCCCACCATGCCCCGACATTCAATGGAATGATGGTAGGACTCTGTGCTACCCCCTCGAGAGGTTGGCCAAAAATTTCAATTTTGAGGTTAGGCTCATGACACTGTTCCATTTCAATTTAGATGTGTTTAGGACAGAAAATTAGGTCTATAGGTCCCTCGTTGCTTGTTCTGATGTTCCCAGGAAGTCCTAATTTGAATGTAGGAAGGTTCCCTAAGTAGAAATTAGTGTTTCCTAGGTGAAATTAGGGTTCTAATTTCCTCATTTGTGCTTTGATCCTATAGCTAATTCTTGTATCTGAATTTCCCATTCTATCAGTTGTCGAGGAACAATGCCTAGGATTCAGGGAGCCCCACATCGTTCATACCTGGTTTGAGAGTTTGGACAACCCACAGGCATCAGTGGCCCAATATGTACCTTCTCACTTCTCATTTTCATCTTGTCACATTCTCGTATTTTGTGTACAAAGTTTCCTAGGTCAATAGAAAAGTTCTAGGAGTTTTAGTGCATTTGCATCATTTTCTTCGTACTTTCTAGTTTAGGAAGCTCATAGTTGCTCTAAACCTGCATAGTTGCTCTAGATCCTCACATATGACTTAAACCCTCACCTTTCCAAGTAGCAGTTTCTATAAACCTTTGCTTTTGTTTGTTGTTAGATTGTTTGTGTGCCTTTGTGTTAAACCTGCACACTTGCCTCAAACCCTCGCTTTTGATTTTTGTGTCTTTGACTTAAACCTTTTCCTTTGACATAAACCATCACTTTTGATCTTGTTTCCTTGTTTTTGCTCTTGTTTGTTCGATTTTGCTAAATATTGCTATCTTTTTCCTGTTTGGAACCCTAAGTCTTGTTTTTCATCTTTTTTTGTGTCATTTTGCATGTTCAAAGTGAAACCCTAACATCATGGGTTAAAATGATTGCAGGTGGTCCTTAAACCACTATAGCAGAGAGAGATACAACCCCAGGATCTGATCGATTTGATTACCAGTTTCAATGTTCTAGAGCAAGACTTTCTAAATGCAGTCGAGCTTCATCATATATATTACATGCCTCCATCCGAACTCATATAGCGATGATGACCATGCTTGTAGAGTGGTGACATTCAAAGATGTCCTCGTTTCATTTACCTACAAGAGAGGTGACCATTACACTCAAGGATGTGTGGAGGATTCTTTGCATTCCTATTAATGCCGAGCTAATGACATACCATTTTTTATGGGGTACCCGTGCCATGCGGCGTGTGCTAGGTGTCAGAGACTTGGAGATACGATAGTCCAAGATTTATTTGTCTAAGTTTGTTGGCAGTGCAAACCCTATTTCCCTTGTCCTTTGTGGTTTGATTTCGAGACTAGTTGTTCTTGATAGGAGAGGTCATCAATTCCTTGTTGGATGGGGTATTTGCATTGAGGGTATGTTTGAGTATGGGACTGGATATGCATAGTGTTCGATTTTCTAGCCCACCTCTACAAAGATATGCATGAGGTTGTATATTGGGGCAAGAAATCTATTTCCACAAGTGTCTCTCTTTTGCATATATGGTCCTGGGAGCACATTGCAGTTGCTCGACCCAATGGGATACAAGATCGTACTCCTAAGGATCCGTACTCATATTGTTATAGAGATTTTGTACACTACACCCTACCTGGAGATCTTCCATACTAGCATTGTGTGTTCGATAATATGCTAGGTTTTGTTTGGAGACCATACATGGATTGTGAGGTATGGTCAGAGGATCCAGAGTAGCTTGTTTACTGTCGGTAGACCAGATGGTTGATTGGTCACTCCCATTCTTTGCTAGAGCGTTATTTACTAGATAGAGTATTTCATTAGTTTGGAGAGAGATAGGGTCGGTTTCCTGATGCTTATGAGGCTTGTTTCGGTTAGACCACTAGGGAGGTCCACGTATGGGGTTACCAGGAAAATAGAGATGTTGTTGCTATATTTAGAGAATTTTCCCTAGTTGGTTAGGGTTGGCTGGTTGGTTTAGTAGATCCGAGTACCACACCTGATTATGATTAGTGGTGGGCATGATGCAAGCCTTTGAGATTCATAGATCCTAGGGGTGACCTTGCATTAGCCAGAGTAGGTATTATAGGTTGGCATGGGGAGCAACAAAGCATTGAGGTTCTCACAGAGTAGCTAGATAGGGTCCGACATGATGGGGCACAGGGTGATCAGATTCCTCAGGTGCATGGATAGGTTCCAGGTCCTCCTCTACCACCTGGGGATGGAGGTGCTCAGTTAGTGGAAAAGATAGCACGATGACAGGCCTTAGAGGCATAGCTTGCCACAACGATAGACGAGAGATATTACTCGACAAGAGCGAGATGGTTTCAAAGCTGAGCGAGACACAGAGATTGGTCTTCGTCTTGTGGCTGAGATAGTTATAGGGTGTTATCAATGATAGGGGTAATCTGAGGATAGAGTAGGACATTATACGAGCTAAGCAAGATTGGCTATTACAGATGTCCACATATTATCAAACCTTATATGATGCTATTGTTCCTAGGGCTTCTCAGTGTCCACGATTTAGAGAGCCTAGTGCTGTGAGCAATGGTGATGGCGAGGCAGGTGATCATTCTATTAGATAGCCAGATCTAGATGGTGGTCCATAGCCTGGTCTATAGGGTTCTTTCCTTCTTTTCAGGTAGTTTTACTTTTTGTACTTGATCTTCATGTTGTTTGTTGCTCAGAGACATATTGCAAACATGATTTTTGTATATATATATATATATATATATTCATCGGTCCAATCGAGGCCTCGTATATGTATTATTTTGTATTATCCTATCTCATTTGTTTCATTGATGATGTTGTACTATGACATTCTCCCTTTTTTGATGATGATATATATGAGATATACCTTCTTCGATTCAGCTCATTTTATGCTTATGTGATTATCATGGATGACTATGTATGATGATGTAGGTTTTTGTACTTTTCTGATGTATGCATATGATGTGGATGGATAGATCATATATTGTTTCATATGATGTTTTATTATGGATGATCAATATATCATTTTGATATATGATGTTTATGTGATGATATGTGATCGATGTATGCCCCATTCACGATACACGATGTTTTTATTGGTTTATTATCATCATGATATGTATTGATGACATTGTAGATGTAGGATGGATATGGTACTAATGATATTTCTATGTAGGATGGATGTTAGTTAGAAGAAATCTTTGATGATGAATAGAAAATTTGATGTTGTTAGTTGTTGATGAGTATTGCTTTTGCTTTGCTTGGAGACTTCGCAGTTTTGAACATCCTATTTGACGTAGCAAATAGATACGATACACCAGGGTATTAATGACCAAGGTGACTTTGTATCTATTGTGTGGAATTTGAATCTACAAATAAAGAGCATTTTTTCTCATACCAGACATACGAAAAATTTGTTTAAAGTATATGTTTGGGGTTATGTTAAAAAAAAATTGGACCAATCACACAGAGAGGTATAGAACACCTAACATGCAATTGCTTCACAAATTGTTTCAACACAACTTTCATACACTCAATAAAACAAGTATTCACCATGGTAGTATTACAAAAATATCTTACAAACAACAAATTGAAAAGATGCTTAATTTCCCCCATTCCTTCTCTAAATCCTTATGGACATCCTCGAGAGATCTTGGGAATGAGTCAATAAAATAAATCACAAAAAATAAGACTACAAAAAGATAAAAAAAGAAGTTGTAGTATCACTTGCCATATTTGTTTGAGGTTTCAAGACTATTATATGTTGTTGATCATGTTTATCATAGGAACGGACCCATTAAGGCATATCTCAGGATGTTGTTGGTGAATTGTCAAAAGATAGGTAGTTGATACCATGGCATTGTTTTTGTCTATGTTGTGATCAAATCTTTGTGATTGTTTTGCTTGAAAGTTCTAGCATTTTTTGTTTGATTTGTTTGTTTTTTTGTTTTTTCAAAGGGCGAGTGTGACGATTTGTTTATTATGAGTGACAAGTTTATTGTAGGTTTTGATGACAGGATGGATCCTTTTGATTTTCCAATTTTTTTTATGTTGTTTTTGTTGTTTTCAGGGGACTAACCTAGGGCTTCGGGGGCTCATTAAAGATAAGAATTTCCTATGTTGTATATGCAGAGGCTCATAGTTCACTTGGTTTGAATGTTTTTGAATTTTTTTGTTTTGTGAATGTTTTTGGATTTTGTATATTTGACTATTTTTGGATTTTCTATTTTTTGACTAAGTTGAAATAAAGCATGATAGAAACCTAAGGGGACTGACCTAGGGTCTCGGGGGCTAATAAGCCATGTCTATGTTGTACATGTAGAGACCACATAGTTCGACCATTTGACTCCAAGCATAAACTTGTTTTTGGATAAGCAACATTGATAATCTAGGTTGATATTCCACTTTTGTATCTAGAGGATATGTTGCAGGAAATTCACTTGAACTAGCTATAGGGTTCAATAAAATGTTGATATCTTAGACTATTTGAGTGAAAGAATAATCCAATGATGTTTTTTTTTTTTATGTTTTTCAAATATTTTTGTTTTTCACTATTTTTCAGATTTTTTTATTTTACTGCTCATGTTGAACCACCTAGTGGTGCTGATATGGTTGTTGTTGTTGTCATGATGTTGCAACGATATCTTACTTTGAGGAGTTGTTTTTCTAGGATACAGGTGCTTGAATGTAACCCCTGATAATTCTTATCTTCCTTGTCAATACTAGAGTTAACTTTACCTTGATGTGCACATCACGATAAAGTGCCTTTAGAATCCTTATGATGAAGAGTTGCTGCCAATGCATGGTTAATGCGAGATTTGGGTATCTTGGATGGTGAAATGCATTGAGGGATATGATATTCAAATGGATTGGTTGATAGTTTGGAACCTTTTATTTTCCAAACTTGGGATGATGAGCAATGATGGGTGGATACAGAGATTCAATTAGGACCAACGTCTTGATATACTTTGTAGGTTGCTCTTGAAGCTTTCTTTTTGTATTGCTGGACATCTTTGATGGATGAAATTCCATTTTTGATTTTTCCCCATAATTTCTTTAACTGATGGATTTTGATAGGGATGATTTTCTTTCTTTTTCTTTTGCATCCATTTTGTTTTATCAATTCTTTTGCTTCAATGACTGGTTCCTTTCTTTGATATATCTTTTTCTCTTGTTGTTGATCCCAATCAGAGGGTTGAAATATGTGTGGATAACGATTCATGACATGGCTAGTTGTAGCGTTGGTAGCAATTTCATCATAAGGACTCTTCATTCTCTCTATGTTGATGCTTGCATTAGATAAAGTTGACCCCAGTATTATAGAGGTATCCCTGATATGTTTAGATCCCTTAATTACTGAATAACCAAGACCTTGATGCTTAGGATTTCCAATAATATGGACTAGTTCTAGGATACTTGTTCATGTAGGCCTAATCCTCTACCTTTATAATGCATTGATTGAGAAATTTTATTTGCAATAGGATATGTCTTACTTTGGAAACAAGGTGCTAATCCTTCTCTGCTCTGTTGTGGATCTTGAAATGTGATAACTTCTTCATTGATAAGATCCTTCATATGTGGGATAACTTCCTATTTGATATCTTCAACTTGATCCTGTGAATTATCAAATTTTTATGGCCCTTCAAAATATATTGTTGCTTCTTTGATTGTTGTATACCCAATGCTCTGTTGCTCAGGATTGTCATTTATATTTGCTTATTTTAAGATACTATGCTCCATATTTTCATGCTCGATGTCTTCAACCTGTCTGGAGGATGTTTTTTATTTTAATGCTTCTTCTTGATCAATTTCAGATATGTCTATAGATTTTGCTATGCTTTGATCATGTGTAAAGATGTTAAGAGTAGGTGACTCTTGTTCCTTGGTAATGATATCAAGAGTATGAGACTCTCATTTTGGATGAATATCATCTACATGTCCATTAGGATTAAAAATCTCATGGGTAGATGTATGTGTGCTTGGTATATGGATTTTTTCTTCTTTTGGAAAAAATTGGATGTCTTGCAAGATATTTGCCAAGTCATTGTAGTATTTTGATGATAAGGATTCTTGATCTTGACTTTGTGTGGTATTATCTTCAATATGCTTTGGTTCGTGCTCTTGACATGGATCAATTTCAAAGAAGGGATTGCTTGTAAAGGATCCTTGGATTTCCTCAAAATGTGGGCATATGTGTGATAGCTCTTAGCTTAGATTTTCTGCATTGGGTGTAAGTATTGGATTAAGAGTCTCTTGATCATCAATATGTACTACCATGAGGTTGGATGATGTCAACATATCTTGGACTGGATCATTGCTAGACTTGGGTGATTGAGTTTGACCATTCTTGGGATTAAATTATTGATTTATGTCCTCTTGCTCATTAGATGATGCAAAGATATTATCAATGTGATCAGTGATAAATAGCTCTTGATCATTGTTTTCAACATTTATGTTTGAGATATTTTCAATGTTGTCATTGGTAGATGGACCTTGAATGTCGTCTTCAATAGCTATTTCTCCTTGATCAATAAGGTCTTGGATGATATTTTTGAGTGTAACACATTTTGATGTATCATGACCTTTTACTCCATAGTATTTACAATAGATATTGTCATCGTACCATGGGAATTTGATGCTAGTTTCACCACTTCGTGACAGTTTTGGAAGCGTGATAAGTTTTGCATTGACTATTTGGTTTAACACACCCTCAATTGGCTCTCCTAAAGGAGTGTACTCAAGTTTAGTAGTATGGTTTGATTGTAAGGATGGTTGTGGTGGAGATGGATTTTGAGATGGAGTTTCTTGTTGGTTTTGAGATTGATGGTCTTGATGATGTTGTAGTTGATGTTTTGATGTGGATATTTTTGATTTTGGGGTTGATATTATTTTTGGATTTGATTTTGATGTTGAGTGATCTAATTTTGATTTTGTGACCATTGTTGATATTGTGCATTGTATGGAGGATCATAGGATGGGGGTTGTTGGTATGAGGTGTCTTGATGTTGAACATGTTGTTGATGATATGAATCTATGTTTTGAGGATTGTCAAGATGTTGTTGATATTGTGACTCACTCTTTTGATGGTGTCCAAAGCATTGTTGATAATTTTTTCCAATTTTGTTTTCAATTGCATTTAGGGAAAGTTGATGTTGTAGATTTTGATGGTGATTTTGAAACCCTTGATATTGTTGTGACCCTTGATAAGAGTGATTCAGGTAATAGATTGATGTTGAAATTTTGTTGGGGATGTTATGATGCTCAATACCCTATCGTAAGGTCACTTGGTTTAAATGATGGTGTCTATTGTAATGCGAGAGGTGGAAATACGAGCCCAAATTGGATATACCAGTTTGGTTCGCTCATTGAAGAGCGAACATAACAATTTTTCACCAAGGTGTCCCGGTTGTGGTAAATCTTCAAGGAACATCTTTGATATACCTTGAGCTATGGTGCCTCTTTAAAAGGTGGAATATGGACTTTCACTTAAGGATTTTATTCTTGCCAGAGATCATGAAGGATGGATGCCTATTGCCATGGAGGGGGTGGTAACCAGGGTCTTCTGACTACTAGGTTTGCTTTCTCTTCCTCTTTGTCTAATATGTTTGCTACATTTCTCCAATGATTGGGTGTTTTGTTCTTCTCAAATATGAAGGTTCTTAAATTGCTAATGATATCAGTTTGTTCACCTTCAATGTGTGTGAGACTCGGTTGAAGGATCAATACTACAAGGTTCAGTTTTTGAACTGGAGTCGTCAGTCACCAGATGATCATAAAGTGTAGTGGTGGTTTGAGATGGTTGTTATGAAGCTCAAGACCCTAAGGTTTGAGTGTTGTTTTGGAATGGTTCTACTTTTTGGAAATCAAAATGTTGAAGGACTAGGGTCGATATTTCACTTCCTTGTCTAGAGGATATGTTGTGGAAAAGCTTACTTGAACTATTTGCAAGTCCCAAGTAACTATTGATATCTTAGAGGTTTAAGTGAAGGTATGATCCCAATGGTTTGTTTTATTTTGATCTCTAACAAGTAGGATGGAAATAATGGATGAGGGACTATATGACTTATCTATTTTCCAATTATTTTCCTTCTAACAAGGATCCCATAAGCAACTTCGGTTTTTTTTTCCCAATTGTCAGTACGATAGAGCAATAATGATGGTTTATGAGTAAAGGCACAAAATTGTGAGTAAAAGCAGCCATATTTATCAAGTGCAGCCAAAAATGTGTCAAGGGTGTGGGTTTTGGAGAAGCAAGTGCAAGCTAGAAAGGCAAGTGTGACTTTTGTGTGTTTCTGTCAGATGCAATGATTACTTAGGCAAAAGTGAGTTTCTTGGACAAGTGCAAGCAGTTTAGTGGAAAGTGCATTGGTTTCTCAAAAGCAAGTCTGAGTAAAAATAAGAAAGTGCATGGGTTCCGCATCAAGTGTGCTATTTCTGTCAAATGCAACTAATTTTCATTAGTGAAGTTTCTAGGAAAGAGAGAAAATTCAATGAATTTTTAGCAGATGCATCAAAAAAGTAGCAATTTTGTTGTAATTTTATGCAAAGGTGGTCTTTGTGTGTTTTGTTTCCAGTTTGAATAATCTTTCTCTAGATTTTTACAAGTTTAAGTTGGTTTTTTTCTCAATTTCTTTGTGTTTCGAGTATGACAAGTGATACAACAATACTTGACTGACTCAAAAAGCATGTACTTGTGTGACCTTTATGTCTATGGATTTAAGTTTTGAAATCATGACACCCAAGCCATAGTTTCCAAATTTTTACTTTGATCCAATGCAGCCTGAAATTAAAGCCTAAATATTTGGAAACCTTTAAGAAAAATCCTTTCAAGGAATGCAAATATAGGGCTTCTTTTAAAAGCATACACTAAGTCAAATGGTTTGTGATTCAACCTTCATGTTTAGTGTTTGTTTGGATGTGTTCTTTTTAGATCAAGCACAAAATTTGATGTCAAGTTTGTTTTGAATGTATTTGGAAAGTTTAACATAAACAAACATTTACAACCCTAGGGATAGAAACAATTCTTTTAGGTAGGCCTGCCTCATTCTCTGAAGAAACGATTTTACATGCAACTTATGGCGTAGGCATATAGTCGTACTTGGTAAGTAACTTCTCAAAAGTAAATTCTGATGCACCACTTTCAAAGAATGTTTTTGTATAAAGGGGTAGCTTCTAAAATAATTTGGCTCTTAGTAATGTTCTAGGTATATAATTTTTGGGCCCCTATACATGTGGCATTTTTCTCAATTAAGAGACCTCCCAACCCTTATGAGTTTTTATGCATCATAAGGATACTGATGGAGAATACGTCAGCATAGGGCAACAACACCCAATGGGATGATGAACTTTTCTCACACCCATAATTTATTTATATAGCGGTCCAGTACGAAAGTATCGCTTTGGTTGCCTATGAGTTCTTTGGCGCAAGATGTTTCTCAATAGGCAGGCCCTCTAAAAGGTATGCTTGAAAAAGATGCAAAGCTCAATATTTTTTCGCTCACCCAAGATCGCCAAAAGGTACAAGGGGAGAAGACAACCATCTAGCTTTCCAAACACTGAATGCACAACATACACTTCATAGTAGTTTGATTCTTTTTAAACACCTTGAGCAATGCTGTCCCCAAAAATATGTGAATAAATCACAACAAATTTTTTATTTTTAATTGCACCAATACAAAGTATTTTGGATATCAATCACTTAAGATAGAAAAGGTGTGATACAAAAATAATGATTTGTTTATTTTTAAGCCCAAATCTGAGTGTTTCTAAAAAGTGATCTTGGTCTTAAATGGTCAACAAAAACAAATGTGAGTGTGTGTCAACAAAAAGAAATCATTTTGGTCATTTGCATTGTTCTTTTTATGCACTAAAATCAAGATTACTAATTATGAAAACTTGGAAAGCGTTCATTTTTAGAGCACCCAAATTGAAATGCTTGTTGTTCCTTTTATGCACCAAATGGAAAATTCCTAATTTAGAAAAAACTTTGAAATGGTTCATTTTTAAGAGCATCAAAAATGAAATGTTCATTTGTGTTTTTCTTTTTAAGGCACCAAATAAAAGTTCCTATTTTAAGAAAGCTTGAAATGGTAATTTTTAGGAGCACCAAAACAAAGTATGCATTTGTGTTGTTCTTTTTAGAGCACCAAATAATGATTCCTACTTTAAGAAAGCTTGAAATGGTTCATTTTAAGAGCACCTTAAAAAAAATGTGTTTGTTTGTTCTTTTTATACACCAAAACAAAATATTCCTAACTTTAAAAAGTATTTGTAAATCTGGAGTCCTTTGATCATTCATCTTCCCCACATAAAACATGTTAGTGTTTCTCAAACCTTGCATACAAACATGTTAACACCTGTCACACATTCAAAAATAGGCATCCGTTAGCAAAAAAATCAATTTGAAATATGCAGATCTCGGACACAAGTCTATCAGAGCAAATACGTAGGAAAAACACCAAGTGTGCCCTCTGTCAGAGAGAAAATGTGTAGAAAATTTTCAAGTGCGCCCTCTATCAATAGTCAAATGCACAAAAAAAATGTCAAGTGCGCAGTTCTTGGTGTCAACTGCACGGACTTCAACGACAAGTGCGTGGTTTTCTTGACATGAAAGTGCAAAATTTTCTGGGACAATGTGTGAAAAATTCTGCAAAAGTGATTCAGGAACTTGCAACTTCAAAAATGGCTCACAAGATCGTTAGTGTAGGGGACCAGGGTCCCATCAGGCATGCCAAAATGTGTGAGGGGGGAAATCAATAGATGCTAAACAAGAGAAATGTAATTGAAATATAATCTAATCTAAGATCAAGAACATAAATCTAAGATCTAATCCTACACTTACGAAATGAAACTAAGCTATTACATAATTCAAGGAAACAAGATCACAATGTGAAAGCATACATGAATTCATAAAAAAGCACAGTGTTATCCTCCCGTATCAGAGTGTGTTCACCTGATGTTGGATTGTTCGTATCACTGCGAAGCCTCCATAGTTCATGTGCGAAGATTTGATGCGATGTCTTGGTTGGTTGATCGAAGAAATGATGAAGTTGTTAACAATGGTGGTTGTGAATGTCGCCAATACTTCGTTGTGCAAATGATGTTGACTCTTTGATCCCTTTTTTGTGAGGAAAGAGCTTTGTTATATAGAAAATGAGATTCAAAATGAACAATTAGGATTAAACAATGTTGAATCAAGATCGATGGTTGAGAGGTGTTGAGAGGATTTAGACATGAATAATCTATGCAAAATAGATTGCACAATTTCTGTGATTGAAAAAATAGATCAAATGATCAGTGGGATTGAAGAATAGATTGATCAGTTAGAGGATCGTAATTTGCTCAATCAAAAATAAATTGATTTGTCAGGATTAGATTGAGAAATTAGGGGATCGTAATTTACTCAATCAGGAAAGTGGTTGAAAAATATTAATTAATTGTTTTAATTAATATATTTATTTTAGAGTTGAACGTGCAAATCAAGTTTGACTTTTGCAAATAAAGTTGCATTAGTTTGATTTGATTTTTTATGAAGCATTTGAATAGTTTGATTTAATTATTCAAATTTTGGAGGGAAAGTGTCGTAATTAAATTATTATGATTTAATAATTTAATTAACTTAGGGGAATAAAGTGATTTAGCCACATAATTAAATATTTGGTGTTATTTAACTAATCAGGACGAAATAAAATGAGATTAGGACTTTATTATATAAATGTAATTTATTTAATTGGTTGAAATGATGAAATGTGAATTAATTAAATACTTTCATTTTATTCAATTAATAGTAGAAATAGGGCTTTCGAGACTTTATTAAATAAAGGAATTTATTTAATTAGTCAAAAATGATGAAAAAGTGAATCAATTAATTAATGTTGTTTTACAATGTGTGATAGGTGTTAGGTCAATTTTACATGTCTACATTTTGCCCCTCTTTGAGACAAAGTACTAGTTGCTTTGTTTCAAAGATTTTGATTTTAAGATCAAGTTTTTGAAAAAAAATTATGCCCCAATGTGCCTCGGTGTTCAATGGAATGATGGTAGGACTCTGTGTTGCCCCCTCGAGAAGTTGGCCAAAAATTTCAATTTTGAGGTCAGGCTCATGACACTGTTCCATTTCGGTTTAGATGTGTTTAGGATGAAAAATTAGGTCTATAGGTCCCTCGTTGCTTGTTTTAATGTTTTTGGGAAGTCCTAATTTGAACGTAGGAAGGTTCCCTAAGTAAAAATTAGTGTTTCCTAGGTGAAATTAGGGTTCTAATTGCCTCATTTGTGCTTTGATCCTATAGCTAATTCTTGTTTTTGAATTTCCCATTCTGTCAGTTGTCGAGGAGAAATGCCTAGGATTCAAGGAGCCCCACATCGTTCAAACATGGTTCGAGAGTTTGGATGGCCCACAGGCGTTGGTGGTCCGATATGTACCTTCTCGCTTCTCATTTTGTCTTGTCACATTCTTGTATTTGTGTACAAAGTTTCCTAGGTCAATAGCAAAGTTCTAGGAGTTTTGGTGCATTTGCATCATTTTCTTCACACTTGCTAGCTTAGGAAGCTTGTAGTTGCTCTAGATCCTCGCATATGACTTAAAACCTCGCCTTTGCAAGTAGTAGTTGCTCTAAACCTTCCCTTTTGTTTTTTGTTAGACTATTTTTGTGCCTTTGTGTTAAACTTGTGCAGTTGCCTCAAACTCTCACTTTTGATTTCTATGCCTTTGACCTAAACCTTTGCCTTTGACACAAACCATCGATTTTGATCTTGTTTCCTTGCTTTTTCTCTTGTTTGTTCGCTTTTGCTAAATATTGCTATCTTTTGCCTATTTGGAACCATAAGTCTTGTTTTTCATCATTTTTGTGTCATTTTGCGTGTTCACCCTAACATCGTGGGTTAAAATGATTGCAGGTGGTCCTTAAACCATTGCATCCGAGAGAGAGACAACCTCAGGATCTGTTCGATTTGATTACCGTTTTCGATGTTCTGGAGCGAGTCTTTCTAGATGCGGCCGAGCTTCATCATATCTTCTACATGCCTCCCATCCAGACTCATACAATGATGATGACCACGCTTTTGGAGCCGTGGCATTCAGAGACATCCTCATTTCATTTACCTACAGGAGAGGTGACCATTACACTCGAGGATGTGTGGAGAATTCTTCGCATTCCTATCCATGGCGAGCTCATGACATACCATGTTCGATGGGGTACCTGTGCCATGCGACGTGTGTTGGGTGTCAGACACTTGGAGGTGCAACAGTCCGAGATTGATTTGTCTGAGTTTGTTGGCAGTGCAAACCATGTTTCCCTTATCTTTTGTGGTTTGATTTCAGGACTAGTTGTTCCTGATAGGAGAGGTCATTAGTTCCCTATTGGATGGGGTATTTGCATTGAGGGTATGTTTGAGCATGGGACCAAATATGCATTAGAAAATGAGATTCAAAATGAACGATCAAGATTAAACAATGTTGAATCAAGATCGATGGTTGAGAGGTGTTGATAGGATTTAGACATGAATAATCTGTGCAAAATAGATTGCACAATTTGTATGATTGAAGAAATAGATTGAATGATCAATGGGATTGAAGAATAGATTGACCGGTCAAGAATAGATAGATCAGTCAGGGGATCATAATTTGCTCAATCAAAAATAGATTGAGAAATTAGGGGATCGTAATTTACTCAATCAAGAAAGTGGTTGAAAAATATTAATTAATTGTTTTATTTAATTCATTCATTTTAGAGTTGAACATGCAAATCAAGTTTGACTTTTGCAAATAAAGTTGCATTAGTTTGATTTGATTTTTGATGAAGGATTTGGATAGTTTGATTTAATATTCAAATTTTGGAGGGAAAGTGTTGTAATTAAATTATTATGATTTAATAATTTAATTAACTTAGGGGAATAAGGTGATTTAGTGACGCGATTAAATATTTGGTGTTATTTAACTAATCAAGATGAAAAAAAGTGAGATTAGGACTTTATTAAATAAATGTAATTTATTTAATTAGTCGAAATGATAAAATGTGAATCAATTAAATAATGTCATTTTATTCAATTAATAACATAAATAGGGTTTCTAGGACTTTATTAAATAAATGGAACTTATTTAATTAGTGAAAAATGATGAAAAATTGAATTAATTAAATAATGTTGTTTTATTCAATTAATAAGGGAAATTAGGGTTTTGGATGCAATTGATGTGAAATGTAGTGATGTTTGATGATAATGATGCCGATGATGTGAAAATGTCGTTTATAGTGTGTGATAAGTGTCAGGTCAATTTTACAAGTATATACCCCCCAAAAAGATGCAAGACAAGAATTACAAGCTTTTGTTAATTTTGGAAGCCAAATCGTCTATTTATAGCTCACAAAGATTTTTATAAATATGAAAAAATAGGTATTCCATATTGGGATTTATCGATAGGATGGAGTAATTAAAATAACCAATTACAAATGTAAATAAAAGAAACAAAAGAAACAAATTAATTACACAAAGACATTTTTTTTTAACATGGTTCACCCATTGTGGGCTACATCCACTTAACAACTGTCCAACTTTTATTTACAAAGTTTCTTTATTAAAAATGGGAAATTTTTCTTTGGGGGTGCTTCTCCCAACAACCCCACTAGGGGTGTTGCCCCCAAACCCCCATTGTGGGCTCCACCCCTAGGACCTCATTGGCAGGATGGTCCCCCCAGACCCCGTAGGAGGGGCTACGCCCCTTGCACTCCCCTGTTAATTAATTTGAGGGAAAAATGCAACTGTCAAAGTGGACAAAATATTAACTCAAAGTATGATCAAGCAAAAATGCAACTATCAAAGTGGACAAAATATTAACTCAAAGCATGATCAAGTTGCAAAAACCAACATTCCAAAACTTAACTTTACTTCAACAACAAATCTTAAATCCTTGCAAAATTTTGACAAGTTTCAATTTTTTTGTAAACTTTTGACAAATGGGGTGAAAATTATGCCCCATAAAAAATTGCACAAATTACACTAATTTCAGAGGTTAAATAAATAACTTAAAAAGTACAAATTTTGAATTGTCTTGAAAGAAACATCTGAACTAGCTTCACGTTGACTATTTACACTTGAAAAAATTCCCTCCCATTTGCAAGTTATAACAACAAAAAAAATCCTGACAATTTAAAGTTACCATTAGTGGTTAGAATAAATTTACAAGGTAATTAGCAAAACAAGTTAATCATATAGTAATAAATATCAAATAAATTCTTAAACCAAAACTACCTAGTTCATTTTACAAAGTCTTGGGAAGATTGTGGAGGTTGAATGCACCTTGAATGGTGATATTGTAACGCCCCGTCGCGCAAACCCCAAAGGACAACTAAAAAATGCAACAATTTTTTTTTGAAAACATAGAGAATAAACACTTAATTTACTAAAGCAATTAACATAGCTAATGATTACAAGTTAAACACCTAAGTCCCTTGGGGTACATGAGGTGACATTACGCAATCTATCCCATAACAAAGTTTATAAAAGTAATTACCAATTCTACTAACGTAACCCATTCATCCACATAACTTCATTTAAACATTTATTAAGGATAAACAATGTGACAAGAATAAACCATATAGAAACCATACATGTATTCATAATAAATTGTACCTGGAAATATAAAGAACATATTTTCTTAGATATAACACAACATTAATGATATTTACAATTATAGTTCAAGAATAAATTACATGGCGTGATTATACATTACATCAATCTACAGGTACATATCATTGAGCAATTACTGAAGATTACAACATAAGTCTACCCAAAACATGGGGAAGTAACGAATCTATACACAATATAGTTGAAGTACAAGTATACATCTGGAAACATGTGAACTCAGGATCAAGCTGCAATTGCAAACTTTGCACTGAATGGTACAACTGCATGACAGGGAACCCAATGGAGTGCGTAACACGTTCCACCCGACCACCCCCATGCTAGCAAAAAATATGGAAGGATCCCCGACCAAGAACATCCAAACAAATACACATGACTAAACTCCAAAACATGAAAAGCTAGAGCACACATAAAGGGAAAATAACATCAAAAGACCACTTCCAGAGGTTAGCAACAATAACAACTCAAGGGAATGCTAGAGGAGAGTGTCATCGCACAGTCCTACATGTGTTATCTTGACTACCTTTCTCTAGGCACCGACCCCCATCTATGGTTATCTTGATAGCCTCTCTAGGCACCAGCCCCATAGGGTGACTCGTGCGGAACCATTAACCTCTTGTGGAGACGAGGCAACGATCTTTCCAACCACGACCTTCTCAACCCACCTTTAGTCTGTGAAAGCCATAACAGGTGGACGAGGCATCCATATTTATCTTGTTAATGTTTTACTACCCACCTCCTAATTAATTAATTAGATTATCACTTATTACTCTAATTCTAACGTGGGTTATCCTGATAGCCCCTTTGTGCACTGATGCCCACATAGAACCACTCTCCCTAGAAACCCAAAATATATTATCAAATTCCAAGGGGTTGTACCAACAAGAATATTGAACCACAAAATAGAACAACTGTGAGACAAACCCATCCCGCCAAAAGTCATATGAATCAACTCCCATAAAAAAAAGTACAACCCAAATGAAAACTCAAAATCGCAACTATAGTCAAAATAAGGACAAGGATAAAATTAAAAGATTATAATTACAACATCATTCTCCATCCCTCTGGAAGTCCCTAACAAGCAACTTAAGCTCTTACAGGAGAATATGCTAATATAAGGGTTTTTCTCACAAAACCATAACCCAATCAAGCAAAAATCATACTTGACTCAACAATAATTCGACAACACAATTTTGTCAAAGAAAATAAATAATTCATTCACCCAAAATCATTCATCTTAATTTAATTAAATAATGCTTATTTTCAATTAAAATAATTACCTCATAAAATCAACTTGCTATTTAATCCATCATCCAACTTTTCTCAACAACATATATATAAAAATATATTTTCATATTTATATATATACATATATATATGTGTGTGTATATACACACGATTATGTGTATATATATGTATATATATATATTAATAAAATCATACCTTATAATTAACATGATAAAATTAATCATATACTCACTGTATATTTCACACCCATATATACATATCTATATATACACATATATGTATACATATATATTAATATATATATATATATATACAAATATTTATATAATATATATATATATATATTATAATTATAATTAAATAAAATTTAATTAAATAAGTTTAAATTTAATAAAGTAAATTTATTTTCAAAAAGGAAATCACTTGTGCTTAAGCCTGTGGCGCTGCCGACCCCCCCATCACATAGAGAGCAAGACCGGCCATCAGCAGCCCCCCTATGGTGTGGGGTAGCCCCTTTTTTTTAATAAATTTTTAATTTTTAATTTTTTAATTAAAAAAAAACCTTCATGTAGCATTTTTTTAAAAGAAGAAAAACACATAAATTTTCTACAGGAATTGTTGGGAAATTTATTTACAGAGGTTTCCAAAATTTTCTAGCTAAACAAACTAATTTTGGAAAACAGATTAAAATTATATTCTTCTGCAAGCAATAAGGATATGGGTTTTTCCCAATTTTACAAGAAGGTTTTCGAATCCAATTTCTAAGAAATTTCAAAATATCTCTATTGTTTTTCCTCTGTGTTTTTCTATTGTTTTTTTTTTTAAATAATCTTTTACGAGGTTCTCTGATTTCACTATAAAGTTTTCTATAGAGGCAGTAAAATAATCACGATAAAACTTCTTACACAGAGGCCGTCAACAAATTTTCTACAGAAGCTTTTAACAAATTTTTCTATAGAAGCTTTTATCAAATTCATGACAATTTCCAACAATCTTTCCAATTTTAAAAACAAAGCTGCTATAAAATAATAATTTCCTTTTGTACAGACAATTTCTCAACTTTTACATAATTAACAAAATTTCTATAGAATAAAATTTCCACAGGCAATCTTTTCAAAACAACATAATAACTAAATAAACAGTAAAGGAACCTGTTTTCTTGAAGCTTGAAGAAATGAGGGCTGGAGCAAAGTTTCGCCTTCAGAGTTCAATTTTTAAAGCTCTTTCCAAAATCTCCACTTCCATGAAGATGCAAAATATGAGCCCAAAAATATATTCCTAAAAACCTTTTCTAATTTTTTAACCAAAAACCAAAAAACCAAAAACAATTCTCTAGCCAATTTCCTCTGTGAAGTGACTCCTTGCCTTTCATAGTTATGGCCCATATTCTCTCTGAGAATATTTTTTTAACAAGAGTTTTGCATTCAATTCCCACTCACTCCTGTAACTATTCTAATTATCTTTTAACTAACTTTTAGTTATTTTCTTTTGATAATAATAAAGAATTTATGCTATTTAATTAATTTAAAAAATCAAAAGTTAATATCATTTACTTTATGCAAATTTAAAATTCTAATTCACATAATAGCATCTAATATTTTTATTTAAACTATTCACTCAATCAGGAAAACTTAATCAATTAACTTAACTACAATTACCTGCAAATAATTATATCAATTAAATAACATTAATTAATCACACATAAAATAAAGATTAATTAAATAAAAAACATTTACAAACTAAAATAAATAATCAACACTAACCCATACTAAAACAAAGACGAGGTTGAGACAATGACATCGTAGGACTCACAACAAGGTGACAAACTTGGGATGGGGACACTTCCTTATCAACTCCCTTTTCAACATCATACCCGTTAGAATTATGGGACACGCTCAAACCTAAAAAATAGGTGGAGTCAGTGTCCTGTACCTGCATCCTGCATAGAAAAAAATGTCAAGTAGTATGTAAATCTCCATTGTAGACACGCCGTGAAAGGTAATCGCGGGGTAGCAGGGCACTCGCGAGCGAGTGATGCCACTTCGTCCTTTCACCAAGACTCACTAGAAAACACATCAGAAACCATAGCAACATAGAATCACAACATCACCACATATATTATTAAAGAAAACCATAGCATAGCCAAATAATATAATCACCACATAATGTATCATCAAACATCATAAGTAATGTCAAGTACAACAAACCAACCAAACTATGAATCCACACACAACCAATCTGGTGAACTAATCACCATTACAAACCAAGTACAAAACCAACACAAAAGAGTATCTAAGAGTATCAGTAGCACGAGGGGTATTACATCCTCCCCCCCCCAAAACATGGCTTACTCCTGGAAGCCACTAAATAAATATGGGTAAGCCTCTCTAATACAAGATGCATCCTCCCATTTCACCGAAGTCTCATCATTCGGGTCCCACTGTACCCGCACTTGTTCAATATCTCTACCCCTGAGGGAGAGTCTCCAATGTTGTAGCATGACCACGGGCTCGAGTGCTAGCTGCTCATCCTCGGCTTGAAGAGCATTCCAATCAAGTACGTGAGTAACATCTGGATAATATGGCCTAAGAACTGAAACATGAAAAACATTGTGAATCTGCGATAGACTGGGCGACAATGCTAGGTGATAAGAAACGAAGCCAATCCTCTCTAGAACTTCAAATGGTTTAAAAAATCGAGGCACGAGCTTGGAACCCTTTCCGTAATGGATTGGGTTTTTTCACGGTCGAACTCTCAAAAAGACTCAATCACCAACAGAGAATTGACGGTCAACTCTATGTGCATCAGCGTATTTCTTTTGTCTATCCTGAGCTGCCACAAGATGCTCTCTGATGCGAGCTACCTGTTGTTCCATGTCCTGAAGAATTTCAGGACCTAGGAGAACTTTGTCCTCAAGATAGTCCCAACTTAATGGGGTTTTGCAAGGACGACCATATAGCACCTGAAAGGGAGCCATACCAATCAAGCTATGATATCCATTGTTGTAGGAAAACGCCACTAGATGCAAATAATCCTCCCAACATGACTGTTGATCTATCATGTACATACGAAGCATGTCCTCAAGAACCTGATTAACCCTCTCTGTCTGACCATCTGTTTCAGGATGGTAGGAAAAACTAAAATTTAGCTGAGTTCCTAAGGCACGCTACAATGATGTCCACAATGCAGATGTTAACACTGGGTCCCTGTCAGAAATGATTCTCTGTGGAATACCATGCAGACGAACAATATCCTCCATGAAGATTCTAGGAACTGAAGAAGTGTAAGATGATTGGATGGGGGAGAAATGTGCCACCTTGGTCAATCTGTCAACTGTGACCATGATAGCATCATGTTGTCGAGAAGTCATAGGCAATCCCACAATAAAGTCTACATAAATTATGTCCCACTTCCATTCCGGAATGAGATGAGGCTTTAAAAGGCCTGCAGGATGCTGGTGTTCTGCCTTGACCCTTTGACATTCCAAACATCTAGCCACCAAATCTGCAATATCCCTCTTCATGCCAGTCCAAAAGTATAATGCACAAAGATTTGCATACATCTTCTTAACCCCGGGGTGAGCAGAGTAGGGAGCTCAATGTGCCTCAGTCATAATTAGAGTCTGAAGACCTTCAACATAAGGCACGTACATGCAGCCCAAATACCTCAAAAGACCATCCGACTCGAGTGAGTACCCTGCAAACTTTCCTTCTAAAGCTCTTCCAAATTCAATTTTTGACTTCACTTCCTGATACTAGCTATCTGTGGGAAGCGCTGCAAGGACTTGACTCCTCAAATCCACCTCGAGAGCTACTGAAAAAATCTCATCTCTCCACCAACTCAGAGCATCCACCACTACATTTTCCTTTCCCGGAACATACTTGACCTCAAAGTCATATTTGCAAAGGAATTCCATCCATCTCCTCTGCCTGGCATTCAGGTTCTGTTGCGTAAAAATGTATTGTAAACTGTGATGATTGTTGTGAAGCTCAAACCTATGACCCAATAAGAAGTGTCTCCATATCCCAAGGGCATGAACCATTACAACTAACTCCAAGTCATGTGTGGGGTAATTTAGCTCATGATCCTTGAGCTTATGAGATTCATATGTAATTACACATCCTTCTTGCATCAAGATGACTCCTAAGCCCTCTAAGGAAGCATCGGTGCACACCATAAAATCCCCAATAGGATCAAGAAACTCTAGTATGGGTGCGCTAGTCAACCTGTCCTTGAGAGTCTCAAATGTTGACTGGCACTGATCTGACCAAATGAATTTCTTCCCTTTTCTCTAAAGGGAAGTGATGGGATATGCGATCCTTGAAAATCCCTGTACAAACCGCTGATAATAGCCTGCTAACCCTATAAAACTGTGAATATTTGGAACATTCTTGGGTGCTGGCCAATCAACAATAGCCTGGATCTTTGATGGATCCACTATGATACTTGCACCTAAGATGATGTGCCCCAAATATTTCACTTCAGTTTTGTAGAACTCACACTTAGCCAAATTAGCAAATAGCTGATTGTCCCTCAAGCATTGTAATACCTGCCTCAGATGTTCCTCGTGCTCCTCCATTGATTTAGAGTAAACTGGGATGTCATCGAGAAACACCAACATAAACCTATCCAAATAGGTTCAAAAGAATTCATTCATCAGGCTCATAAAAATTGATGGTGCATTTGTTAACCTGAATGACATAACAGTGAATTCATAATACCCGTAACGAGTGCGAAATGTAGTTTTATGCTTCGGCTATTCACAACTGATGATAGCCAGACTTAAGATCAATCTTGGAGAAAACTTGAGCTCCTTTTATCTGATCGAACAAGTCATCAATTCTCGGAAAAGGATACCGATTCTTGATCATCACTTTGTTGAGCTTCCTGTAATCAATACTTAATCAGAGCGAACAATCCTTCTTTTTCACAAATATAACCGGTGTTCCCCAAGGGGAAACACTAGGACAGATGAATCCTTTTTCTAAAAGTTCCTCCAGTTGCAAATGAAGCTCATACAATTCATGTGTTGTCATCTGGTATGGAGCCCGAGATATAGGCTCAACTCCAAGGAAAAGGTCGATTCTGAAGTCAATGTCACGCTTTGGTGGCATCCCTGGAATTTCACTTGGAAAAACATCAAAATATTCCTTAAGAAGGGGGTAGTCATCCAATGAGATCCCTTGACTCTCTTCCAAGTCCAAATCATTAATAGACACTGCAATTAGCTGACAACCCTGTCTAAAGCACCTTTTTTATTGCATAGTTGAGATCAAACGTAGTGAGATAGGTCTCAGAATGCCAATGATCTCAACCTCATTACCTGCATTGTCAACACAATGCACAACCTTACGCTGACAATCAATTATGGAAAGGTGGGTACTCAACCAATCCATACCTAGAACCACATCATATGAAGGTCAAGAGGTAGGATTCAGAGATCTACCGTAGTCATGGGTGACCGAATTTGCAAATTACAACCCTGAACTAGTGACTCAATCGCTACCTGTGCCCCGGAGGCCAATTCGACCTGCCACTTAACGCCTTGCCTTGTTGCCGCCAGTCTACAATGCTCTACTACTGAAGGAGAAATGAATGAATCTGATGCTCCAGAATGAAAGAGAATGGAAATTTTAGTGCCATACAATGCACCTGATGTCTCAACCACAGTGCCCTGATGTTCAACTTGGCAATTGTCCACTATCGCAAATACCCAATGTGCTCTACTTGTATCGCCCACTGTCGGCTCAGAAGCAACTGGTCTCTAACTAAAACTTGTAGTGCTCCTCTATTGACACTGTCTGGCAATATGTCCCTGTTTCCCACAAGAGAAACAACATGTACCTTGTCAAAAACCTCTAACACCAGATAGTGCACTGAACTACTGGAAACTTCCTCTAGAAGGTGTCAACTGTGTGCTCTGTGCAGGCTGCTCAAAACGATCCTGTCTAATTTGTTGCCAGCTTCGGTTCTTCCTACTCTGAGATCTCTCCCTGCTGAGACTGTTATTTGTTATGTTTGGGCTATGACTGTTGCTGCTGCTGTGGACCACCCTTAGAGGGTGCTCAAAAATTCTTGGAAGACCCTACAGCTTGAGGTTGTCCACCTCTAGAACCAAAACTTGATGTTGGGGCACTGCCGATCTGAAATCCTGTGTGACCTCCCAATGCCATTGCCAAATTTTCTTCTACCAGACGAGCCTTCTCAATAGCTACTTCCATTGTCTTTGGCTCGAAGACTCTAACTCCACCACTGATTTGGGCATTTAAGCCCATGACAAAATGTTGCACAAGCATTGCCTCATCATTACTGATCCATGCATACTGCTTGAGCTCGTAAAAATGACGCTCGTATTTCTCCACAAACATTTCCATTTGTCTTAACTCATGGAATTCATCTACTCTACACTGCCTCCAGTGATCAGAAAGGAAATGGGCCCTAAATCTCTCCATAAACAATTCCCAAGTCACCATGTTGATGTCAATATGTAATTTATGTTCTTCCAGCAACCACCAAGTGGACGCGAAGCCTCTGAGGTGCATGATGGTACACCTAGCCCTAGTATTACTGCCATAGGGATGCATAACAAAGAATCTATCCAGATCGATCAACCAAGTCTCTGCCTCAAGACCCCCACCAGAACCATATGTGGGAGGTCGTGCTCTCAACCTGTCTCTCATGTGACCCGCCACTACTGCATCCTATTCTGCTGTTATTTCCCCTCGTCTAGGAGATCTCTCCCTTCCCTTTCCAACCTCTGTTCTTCCACTTGCCTAGGGCCTAAACGACCCAGTATCTCCTCTAGTAAATGTTGCAATTGACCATCTAAACCTGGCTATTCTGGGTTCGAACCACCACCTATCGAATTCCTTTGGGAACTCTGTAGTTCCTCACGCTTTGAGCCGTGGGAGCTCGGAGGTGATGGAATTTGGCGGTTGGCCCCACGACCACCACCTCAGCCTCTTCCTCAGCCACAAACTCTACCCCGAGGCATGATCTTGCACATCAATTGGGGTATATGTGAGATCAAGAGTTAATTCCTAACAGACTCAAACTACCCAGAGTACCCATCATTAGAAAACTTGGCTCTAATACCAAGTTGTAATGCCCCGTCGCACAAATCCCAAAGGACAACTAAAAAATGCAATTTTTTTTTTGAAAACATAGAGAATAAATACTTAATTTACTAAAGCAATTAACATAGCTAATGATCACAAGTTAAACACCCAAGTCCCTTGGGGTACATGAGGTGACATTACGTAATCTATCCCATAACAAAGTTGATAAAAGTAATTACCAATTCTACTAGCATAACCCATTCATTCACATAACTTCATTTAAACATTTATTAAGGATAAACAATGTGACAAGAATAAACCATATAGAAACCATACATGTATTCATAATAAATTGTACTTGGAAATATAAAGAACATATTTTCTTAGATATAACACAACATTAACAATATTTACAATTATAGTTCAAGAATAAATTACATAGCGTGATTATACGTTACATCAATCTACATGTACATATCATTGAGCAATTACTGAAGATTACAACATAAGTCTACCCAACACATGGGGAAGTAACAAATCAATACACAATATAGTTGAAGTACAAGTATACATTTGGAAACATGTGAACTCAAGATCGAGCTGCAAGTGCAAACTCTACACTGAATGGTACAACTGCATGATAGGGAACCCAACGGGGTGTGTAGCACATTCCACCCGACTACCCTCGTGCGAGGAGTAAATATGGAAGGATCCTTGACCAAGAACATCCAAAAAAATACACATGAATAAACTCCAAAACATAAAAATCTAGAGCACACATAAAGGGAAAATAACATCAAAAGACCACTTCTAAAGGTTAGCAACAATAACAACTCAAGGGAATGCTAGAGGAGAGTGTCATTGCACAGTTCTACATGGGTTATCCTAAATGCCTTTCTTTAGGCGCCGACCCCCATCTATGGTTACCCTGACAACCTCTCTAGGCGTCGGCCCGATAGGGTGACTCGTACGAAACCGTTAACCTCTCATGGAGATGAGGCAACGATCTTGCCAACCATGGCCTTCTCAGCCCACCTTTAGTCTGTGAAAGCCATAACAGGTGGACGAGGCATCCATATTTATCTTGTTAATATTTTACTACCCACCCCCTAATTAATTAATTAGATTATCACTTATTACTTTAACTCTAATGTGGGTTGTCCTGATAGCCCCCTTGTGTGTCGGCGCCCATGTAGAGCCACTCTCCCTAGAAACCCAAAATATATTATCAAATTCCAAGGGGTTGTACCAACAAGAACATTGAACCACAAAATAGAACAACTGCGAGACAAACCCATCCCGCCAAAAGTCATATGAATCAAATCCCATAAAAAAAGTACAACCCAAATGAAAACTCAAAATCGCAACTATAGTCAAAATAAGGACAAGGATCAAATTAAAAGATCATAATTACAACATCATTCCCCATCCCTCTGGAAGTCCCTAACAAGCAACTTAAGATCTTATAGGAGAATATGCTAATGTAAGGGTTTTTCCCACAAAACCATAACCCAATCAAGCGGAAATCATACTTGACTCAACAATTCGACAACACAATTTTGTCAAAGAAAATAAATAATTGATTCACCCAAAATCATTCATCTTAATTTAATTAAATAATGCTTATTTTCAATTAAACTAATCACCTCATAAAATCAACTTGCTATTTAATCCATCATCCAGCTTTTCTCAACAACATATATATATATATATATATATATATATATATATATATATATATATATATATATATATATATATATATATATATATATATATATATATATATATATATATATATATATATATATATATATATTGTGTGTGTATATACACGCGATTACGCGTATATATATGTATATATATATATATATATTATATTAATAAAATCATATTATAATTAACATGATAAAATTAATCATATACTGACTGTATATTTCACACCCATATACACATATTTATATATACATATATATACATATATTTATATATAATATATATATTATAATTCAAATTAAATAAAATTTAATTAAATAAGTTTAAATTTAATAAAGTAAATTTATTTTCAAAAAGGAAATCGAGCGCAAGCTTAAAGCGTGTGTAAGCGTTGCCCACAACCAACCCCCATGGGGGGGTGTCGTTGCTGTGGAGAGTAGCGTTGGGCTGCTCTCACATCAGCGCCTCCCCCTATGGGTTGGTGGTGGTGGGAGTAGCCCCCTTTTTTTTAATTAAAAAAAAAAAAACAGAAACTCAGTCCTTCCTGTAGCATTTAAAAAAAAAAAATACAGAAATTTTCTACAGGAATTGTTGGGAAATTTATTTATAGAGGTTTCCAAAATTTTCTAGCTTAACAAACTAATTTTGGAAAAGAGATTAAAATTATATTCTTCTACAGGCAAGAAGGATATGGGTTTTTCCCAATTTTACAAGAAGGTTTTCAAATCCAATTTCTAAGAGATTTCAAAATATCTCTATTGTTTTTCCTCTGTGTTTTTCTATTGTTTTTTTTTAATAATCTTTTACGAGGTTCTCTGATTTCACTATAAATTTTTCTATAGAGGCAGTAAAATAATCACGACAAAACTTCTTACACAAAAGCCGTCAACAAATTTCCTACAGAGAAGCTTTAAACAAAATTTTCTACAGAAGCTTTTAACAAATTCTTCTACATAAGCTTTTATCAAATTCACGACAATTTCCAACAATCTTTCCAATTTAAAAAAAAAAGCTTCTATAAAATAATCATTTCCTCTTGTACAAACAATTTCTCAACTTTTACATAATTAACAAAATTTCTACAAAATAAAATTTGTACAAGCAATCTTTTCAAAACAACAGAATAACTAAATAAAGAGTAAAGGAACCTGTTTTCCTGAAGCTTGAAGAAATGAGGGTTGGAGCAAAGCTTCACCTTCAGAGTTCAATTTCCAAAGCCCTTCCCAAAATTTGCACTTCCAGAAAGATGCAAAATATGAGCCCAAAAATATATTCCTGAAAACCTCTTCTAATTTTTTAACCAAAAACCAAAAAACCAAAAACAATTCTCCAGCCAATTTCCTCCGTGAAGTGACTTCTTACCTTTCACAGTTATGGCTCATATCCTCTCTGAGAATATTTTTTTAACAAGAATTTTGCATTCAATTCCCACTCACTCTCGTAACTATTCTAATTATCTTTTAACTAACTTTTAGTTATTTTCTTTTGATAATAATCAAGAATTTATGCTATTTAATTAATTTAAAAATTCAAAAATTAATATCATTTACTTTATGCAAATTTAAAATTCTAATTCACATAATAGCATCTAATATTTTTATTTAAACTATTCACTCAATCAGGAAAACTTAATCAATTAACTTAACTACAATTACCTGCAAATAATTATATCAATTAAATAACATTAATTAATCACACATAAAATAAAGATTAATTAAATAACAAACATTTACAAACTAAAATAAATAATCAACACTAACTCATACTAAAACAAAGATGAGGTTGAGACAATGACATCGTAGGACTCACAACAAGGTGACAAACTTGGGATGGGGACACTTCCTTATCAACTCCCTTTTCAACATTATACTCGTTGGATTTATGAGACACACTCAAACCTGAAAAATAGGTGGAGTTGGTGTCTTGTACCTGTATCCTACATAGAAAAAAATGTCAAGTAGCTTGTAAATCTCCATTGCAGACACACTGTGAAAGGTAATCACGGTGTAGCAGGGCACTCGCAAGCGAGTGATGCCACTTCGTCCTTTCACCAAGACTCACTAGAAAACACATCAGAAACCATAGCAACATAGAATCTTAACATCACCACATATATTATTAAAGAAAACCATAGCATAGCCAAATAATATAATCACCACATAATGTATCATCAAACATCATAAGTAATGTCAAGTACAACAAACCAACCAAACTATGAATCCACACACAACCAATCTGGTGAACTAATCACCATTACAAACCAAGTACAAAACCAACACAAAAGAGTATCTAAGAGTATCAGCAACACGAGGGGTATTACATATATGGTATGCAAAGTAGTAAAATTTGAGAAACCACAGCTCCTTTTGACCGATTCTTTGTGACAGACGGAGTCGTTGAAGGGTTCTAGAGCTGGAAGCCTCTTGAATACTTTAAGTGACAGTAGTATCAACACCTGAAAACTTCTATTGTAGAGGGCGTGGTGAATTTGGTTGGCATATCTGCTTCAAAGAAACCACCACAAAATCCTTTTATTCTTATATATCTTTGGAGAGATTCCAATGGTTCACAGGTCATGTACATAGTTGATGGAGGAGGGGGTGCACAGGTCTTTAGGCACTTGATGCACAAAAGGTCAACATGCCTCAAGGAATATATAGTGAAATACTCCACAAAAGTTATCATGCTTCTGAGGTTGCATGCTATAATAGCATAAAATCTAAATCTACATGTGACCAAGAACTTGCCATGCGAGCCATAATAAATTGTTTCAAAAGTCACCACATGTGTGCCAAGAGCACCAAAGAAAAAAAGCAATGTTGAAGCTGCTTAGATAATTGATGGTGGTTGGGTATCACCAATCAGGCCAAAAAAATAGGCGATCAACACCAAACATCAAAGACCTGCAATGGAGAATAATCTGCACAACAAATGACATGAATCAAATAGAGTAATAATCCTCGAAACAAGCCGAATTGGCACAAATTTCCTACAAATAGATGAAAATAGTAGATGGGCAAAGGGAAATTTGATCCTTTGGGGTGGGGGGCCTAGCTCGATTGGCTAAAGCATCTTGTTGCAAGCAAGAAGTTAGGGGATCTAGTCTCCCCAAAACTTGTGGTACCAGAGGGTGTGTCACGCTAGTGCCACCGGTCACGTGAAAAAAGTTTACAAGGCGCACTGCAATTTATAGGAGGACAGATACCTAACCGATTCCTGTAGTCTAAAAAAAAGAAGGGAAATTTGACCCTTTGCTTCTTTTTTTCATTTTTTTGTAGCGTATGGATTTGTACGATACTATATAGATTTGTATAGTACAAAAAAATATATAGAGTAAAAAAATTTAAAAAATTGAAATTACCAAATTTCATCAACCGAAAGGAGATTCTTTGTTTCTTGGATCTTTCATACGGAATAGGAGTGCCCGTTGGGATCCATGATGCTCGAATGATAGGGCTATGTGTGGAAGTCACCTTGATGGAAAAATGAACATGCTCTCAAGGATTTGATACCTTGTTGGAGAATGCAAAGATTAGAAAGCACAAATTGATAACCTTCAACAAGTGAAATGATAAATAAAATAGAATATCTATCATATAAATGAAGAGTGTGTAAATACAATGACCAACCTTGCATATATAGGCAAGGATCATGAGGTAGGAAGGTGGGACAAAATAACTAATTAACCCTCCAAAGATGGAACAATTGTGACATCACTTGACAAGTGTGTGGGCAAGTGTCAAATATGCAAGTAGTAGGTGTCTTAAATGATGAGGACACATATATCAATGCTATGAAGTGAGAAAAAAACATAAAAAGCCTAAATAAAATTAAGCTATAATTACTTTATTTGGTAATACTTATTTCCATTTTAATAGGCACTAGTCATCCAAAAAAATTATAGCTCCTAGTTTATTAAATAAATCCCTAAATGATTTGGTTTTATGGCTAAACCATGGTTGGTGAAGTATGCAAACTAGTCAAGAGCTTAGGTAGAGAAATGCTTGTTTGAGGCCAAATTAAAATTTCCAACTATTTAAATAGAAGTTAACTTCTACGTAGCTCCTTTAGGGTCCTATGATGTCATTCTAGGAATTATTGGTTGTGGAAGAATAGAACCAGAGTAGATTGTTTTGAAAAAATAGTCTAGTGTCTAGATGATTTTGGGAATACAATTTTGATTCAAGGTCCATTCAACATAAGATGAAGATCAGTAAGATCTATGTTATGCAATTGAAAATAGTTAAAAGAAAGGGTTTTCAAATGTTTTCTGTAAAAATGGAATAAATAGAAAATCCTAAGGAGTCAGCTTATTTGGATGACCTATACTTAAACGATTCTTAAAAATTGTATGAAGTTAGCAAGGAATCATCAAGAAAACTAGGGAGCCATCTATTTGAGATTATTCGTTGCTTTATGAGTTTCAAGATGTTTTTATTGAATAGTTATCAAGGGTTCTTCCCAAAAGAGCCTTCAATTTTTCCATCGATATAATACTTGGCTCATAACCTATGTTTTATGCACCATATTGCATCACTACAACAAAATATATGTAACTAAAATCCCAGTAGGAAGAACTGTTAACGAAAGGCTTGATTAGGCATAGCATATCACTTTTGGGAGTGCCAATGATTTTCATCAAGAAGGATGAAACATTGTGCTTGTGCATAGATTATCAAATGCTTAACAAAAAAAGATAAAAATAAATATCCCTTACCTCACATTGTTATCTCATTGATCAAATGCATGACAATGCTATCTTTTCCAAGATTGATCTGAGATCAAGATTCACGGGTCATCTATCTAAGCACATTAATATGTTGGTGAAGTTAGTTTGGATAATCCTCATTTCTCTATCTCAACCAATGCAAATCACTAGTAATCATGCAAGAGAAACATTGGATGAGCTAGTTAATTTGTCATATTCAAAAGATGAATTTTTGTATGCCAAGACTACTACATAAGATGAGGAACTAAAAAATAAAGATGAGGATATTCTAATAATTTGTTCAAATTTAGGTGGAATCTTGTGTCTCCTTATGATCACTTGCAACAATTATGATAAGAATGTTGATAAATTTTAGCAAGTAGATAATTTTGTTGTGAAATCACAATCATTGGTAGATGTGTGACTAGAAAAGAAAAAAATAGGCTCAATAGTTTGGATCAATAATTTTAGCATGAATATCTTCAAACCAATGAAGATGATTCTTTGAGTGAAAAATGGATGTGTTAGAAATTCTCATTTATGTCAAGGCTATAGAATACAAGGCCGTGTTGCTATCATTTGCATAAAAGGTTTGAGTTTAACTTCAAGTAGTGCTTTCAAATTTTGGAAACATACACCAACATTTAGAAGGATTGCTTACATGTAAGGACAAAAATATATTTAGATAAAAAGGAAATCTAGAGCATCATTGATAGTACCAGCAATTTTGGGGGTTGATCACAGATTTCCTTCACTATAATTGTAATAAATTTTGAAGAATTCAACATTATTTATTACTTTAAAAGTATAATTTGTGTGATTAAAAAATAAATGCGTAAATGAATTGAAACAACTATTCAAACACACCAATAGGACATTATATCAAAACAGAATATAAAAAGTAAAGAAGTGCAAACTCAGTATTCTGCTTCCATTGTCGTCCTATTGTCCTCTATCTTTAGTGTTTTTGTCGATTCTAGCTTTGTATTCTCAGATTGTAGGCTAGGCTCAACAAACTGTCTTCCTAAAGAACGAGATTTTGATATGATGTATGATGCAAGATTAAGCTATGATATGATTTAATACTAATAAGCTTGAAATAAACATGATGCTATGATAAATGAATACTAAATGAATTAAATGCATGAACTCTAATTAATTGCCTATTACCAATGCTTGGATTCACACAGGTATTTATAGAGTTTTTCGAATGATTTTGATTGGCTGTCTTGATTGACGGTTGTGATAATTCGGCAGATCGAATGGTCAAGAAAGATGAAATAAGAGAAAATAGAAGAAACCTAAAAACAAGATTTTTCTATTTTTATGAAAGAGGAAAAAGAAAAGAAGATAAGAAATCATCTTTCTTTAAAAGAATAAAAGAAAGATTTAAAGCTGATAAATAATGAATTAAAAAAATCAATTATTTATTTGTGGAGGATATTCATCTTTTCTTAATTAAATAAAATATTTAATTAAGCTTTTAAAAGCAAAGAAAGTTGGTGATGAGAATAAAGCTTTAATCAGGTTTTATTGAAAAAAGCAGAAGATCTCATAATTAAATAAAATATTTAATTATGATATGAGAAGATTGCACAATTAAATAAAATACCTAATTGTGATTTTAGAAAGAAAGCATAAGATATTTTAATTAAATAAGATTTATTTAATTAAATCATTTTATGAAATTAATTAAATGAAACATTTAATTAATTAGAAGAAGAAATTAAAAATAGAAGAAAAGGATATTTAAATTTAATTAAATCAAAAGATTTAATTTAAATTCAAACAATGATAACTAATTTAAATAAATAGGTTGTATTTATTTAATTAATTAAGTGGACGATGAAAATAATTAAATAAAATAAATTTATTTAATTATGAAGGAAGAATAAGATGAATGAACAATATAATTAAATTAATTAAATTTAATCATATGTAGAGGATTTTAGAAAACTAATTAAATAATAAATATTTAATTAATTGCCAGGTTTATAGACATGACCATTTTTATGCGTATACATTTTGCCCCTCTTTGAAGTGATGTGTGAAACGCATTGCTTCAAAGAAAAATAAAAATTTTGCCCCTAATATGTTTCTGATTTTTGATGTCGATGATGCCCCCTCGGGAGGTAAATCACAGAAGAGGAGGTTGATATTGGTAGGACAACAGTGATTTAGCTCCCGATAGATGCTGATTATGAAGGCCCAGTGAAAATTAATATGGAAATGAAGGACAATGCCATTAATGCCCACCCTAAAAAGACCCTTATAAGGTAAAAGGGGTAAAATGAAGTGTCATTTTCACCCTGCTGCTACAGTAAAAATTGAGCTCTGATACTGACTTGGCGAGATGGAGATCCCAGTGCACAGGCATAGATTTGAGCGAGTGCGACGATACTAGAGACCAGCTGCATATGGACCACTGGTGAGTGATTCTGATCGTTTGTGATTTCGAATTTTGCATTTTTGGATCAAATTTGTAAATGTTTTAGATCAACTATCATTTTTTTCGCACGTTTTAGCGCATATAGGAAAAGTTTTAGCGCATTCGATAAATCTTTTAGAGCATATAGGAAATTCCGTAGCGCATATAGGAATAGGAAAAAAACTGATCCTTTAGCGCATCCGATAGATAGAGTTGCGCATCTAGGCGAAGGTCGGCTTAGTTGATCCTGTAGCGCATCTAGGGCACAGAGTTGCGCATCTAGGGTTAGGGTTATGCATTTGATAGAGTTGCGCATATGGGAGTTAGAGTTGCGCTTACGCGAGATAGAGTAGTGCATTTGGAGTTTTAGCGCATCAAGGAAACAGTTTAGCGCATATGAGAAAAACTTTAGTGCATATGGGTTTTAGCGCATATGGGCGACATAATTGCGCATTTATAAAATTCTTCCTAGAATGCTTGTTTGATGAAAAATTATGATGAAAATTGCTTCTTGAGTCAATAGATAGATAAATTGTAGGACCATCATGCTGATAAGATAGAAAATCTGATAGAGAACTAATAACCATGCCTTCACAAAAGAAAACAAAGAGTAGATAGCTGATAAAAGAGTAAAATGATTGATTGAGTGATTTGTGGTTGATAACGTTGCTTCTCGCGATTGAAAAACAAAGAGTAGATGTTTGATAAATTTGCATTCTGCGATAGAAAACAAATAGTAAAAATGAAGATAAAAATTTGCATTCGTGATTGAAATACAAATAGAAAAGGATATGTGTGTTGGTAAATTTTCATTCCTGAAAAGAAAAACAAATAGTAGAAGATGATAGAGTAACTTGTTTTGATATTCAGATAGATTGATGTAGCATTTGATATGGGTCTGATTGATGTATTCTTTGTTATGGTCAAACAAAATAGGAGGCTTTTAAAAGCCTCCAGGTTAGAGAGCGGTTCCCACTATGTTGGGAGCGGATAGGAGAGCTAACTCCTACTGAGTTACAGTTGATATCAGATTGTGGATTAGGACCATTGTTGGCCATGCCGCGAGGTATCCGGGCCAACAGGGGACTGTTGACCGCCTTGGCAGAGAGATGGCATTCAGAGCATAACACCTTTCACCTGCCGACGGGTGAGATGAGTGTGATGCCTGAGGATGTGTACAGGATTCTTGGGATTCCGGTTGTTGGTGCCCTTGTGGTTTATGACCACAAGGAGATTGGTGGTACCGCGACGCTTCAGCGGATATGTGGCGATCCGGGCATATATGGTTACTGGATAGACTGGGAGGATTTCAGTAGGTATCCTGCGTTAGTGGCTGTGTTGGCTGCATTTGTCGGAGGCTTCCTTGGACCGGACCATCGGTCGAAGGGATTCGCAGTTGGTTGGGGGAGGATGTTGAAGTGGATGATTACACAGCCACGGAGGTTTGCCTAGGGGAGTTGTGTCTTGGCCGATATGTATCACAATCTCCATCAGATTATCTACAGAGGATCCACTAGCTTGGCGAGTGGAGTGACACTGCTATAGATCTGGGCGTGGGAGTACATTGCAGTCATGAGACCACTGTGCACGAGAGCGAGACCAACAGGGAGGCCGTATGTGTATGCCTATTCTGGTGCAGTTGTCCAGCAGAGGCTGGGCAAGGTAGAGTATTGGCGGCGGGTTTTGGATGATGTCGATGCAGTGGTATGGAGACCTTACACAGACTGCGAGGCATGGGCGACTGATCACCTAGAGATGCCTTTTGTTTGCAGACCACGTTATCTGATAGGGCGGACGCCCTTTATCATTGAGAGATTTTTGGCATTACGGGTCCTGAGGCAGTTTGGATTCACACAGGGGATGCCCCAGGGCGTTGCTCATTATGGGCGGCACAAGGGGGATGTAGGATGGGGACCATGCATTGCATATCAGGCAGCATATACCGAGTACTTCACCTTACAGCCAGAGGTATGGACAGACAGGCCAGAGGTACAAGATGCAGGGATGACAGATGATTATGCACAGTATTTTCATACGCATCCATTTCCACGGTTTACAGTGCCAGATGAGCCACGGGCGATCAGGGTAGCACCACAGCCAGGAGCAGGGATACAGGGGGATGTGGCCGGGGGAGAGCAGGCGATGGGCAGAGGAGGGGAGGGGGGAGAGGAGGGGGAGGGAGAGGAGAGTGGAGAGGGTGAGGAGAGCGGAGATGAGATGGGAGACAGCTCAGATGATGGAGATGATGGGGGGGATGATGGGGATGAGGAGAGACAGCAGAGGTTGGATAGCCTAGGCAGAGCATAGATTCTTCAACGAGCTAGATCCAGTGGCCGACCACGGACAGTGATTAGGGTGTCATCCTCGTCTCAGCAGGCACAGATAGATTCCTTGTAGGGTCAGGTTCAGACATTTCAGGGACAGCAAGCATAGTTACAGAGTCAGCTAGCGCAGGCTCAGAGTATGATAGTGCAGTTACAGGCACAGCTTGCACAGGCCCAGTCACAGGTTCAGACTCAGGCACAGGTGTAGGCGCAGGCACAGGCACAGGTACAGGTTCAGATGCCTGCCCCTAATTCCCAGGTGGTACAGTTGGTGGTAGAGAGGGATGCCCTTAGACGGCGAGCATTGGAGGCCGAGGGTGTGGCCCAGAGACTGATGGGTACCATAGAGAGTACCTCATTGCGGGAGGCCATTGCAGAGGGATTTGAGGCAGCCAGAGAGGCTGAGTATTACAGAGTTCGATATGAGGAGCTATGCCCTCCCGAGCGGCGAGAGCCTTATCCCAGATCTCACAGGACCAGGACCCAATCACGGACATCGACACATGGCAGAGAGGTTATAGGGCCTCGACGGGATCCTGATGCAGGCACGAGTGGCAGGCCGCCTCCTTCCAGACCAGCTCCTTCGAGGGCATCCACCAGTTAGCCGTTTGGGACTAATTTATTATGTATATTGAGTTTTGATCATGTCTTATGTATTATGTTTTGAACCTTTTAGTTTCATTGGACATTGGACACTTGTATTATTTTGATGAGCGATGATATGCAGCGGTGATGGTATTGATGATGATATGTTGATGCATTTGTGATGTGATATGGATGTTACTTGTATGCATGTATGATATGAGATGGATTTTGGTATGTTTTGATTATATTGGCGGACTAATCTTATGATGCAGGATGGTTTAGTGATTATGATGTGAATGCAATGATTTGTGATGATGTATATATGTGAGATGTTAATTTTTCAAATTTTTCAATGTATGAAATGCCTCGTGACAGGATAGATAATGAATGTGATATGAATAATGATAGTGGTGAAAAGATAAATGATATGTTTTGGTAATTTTTATGTAATGAAAATGATAATGTGATGATAATGAAATAATATAATAACAAATGATAAATGATAATGGTAATGAAATGAGATGAGATGATAAAATGATTAAATGATAAATGAGAATGGTAACAATAATGGTAAATGATGGTGATGGAATGATAATGAATGATAATGATAAAATGGATAAAGGATAATGGTTAAATAAATGAAATTATAACGAAAATGATGATGATAATGATACAATGAAAATGATAATGATAAGATGATGATGATGATAATAAAATGATAAATGATAAACATGATAAATGATAAATGATAAGGATAATGATAATGATAATGATGAAATGAAAATGAAATGCTAAATGCTAAATGATAAATGATAAAGATGATAAATGATATATGAAAAAAATGAAAATGGTAATGAATGAGATGCATGAAAAATGCGAATGAATGAAAAAGACGAGGATAAATAATAATAATAAAGATGAATGAAAGACGTGATAAATGATAAATGATGATGAAATGAAAAATGAATAAATGGAATGACAAACGATAATGAGAAAAAAAATGAAATGATAAAATGAGATGATGAATCAACTGTCCAAATGTCCTCCACAAAAAGCTCAAAACTACATGACAACCGTTAATGCCCTCATTCAGTCTTTCAATACACTGATGTGAATTCAATATGAAGATATATACAATGATGTAATAAATATGCAACTAAATGAAACTAACCAGTTTGTTGAGCCTATTATAAGCCTTCTTGAATCATCATAGAACGTTTTAAAATGTTGGAAGGATGTACAAGCATCAGAGGGGAAATTAGCGCCAATGATGACCAGAGTACAACTTTCATGAATTTTGATATAGCAAGCGAACACAAGCATCGAGGTATAATTGAACCGAGATGACCTGAGAATTTCTTGCCTAAACAGACAAAGATTAACCACCTTTCTGATGCAAATGTGGAACTGTCATCGATGATATTGTGTTGGTCATCATGTCCTGTGACATATTTGCATCAGATTGACCATTAATCTCAAGACAGCAGACAAAAAAATCATTCTCGTTCCTTGCCACTCTAGTTCAGTACATCATTGAGTGTGCTCCAGAGTAATGATATCAAAAATCAAACAACCTCTATTCAAAATGTAATACTGTTATTTCATACATTATTCAGATTTTTGGATCATCCAATAGACAATGATATGGTATCTGCTGAAAAGTGTTTCTTGAGAAGGCTCGATGATCGAATGATGTTTCAAGTGAGTTGATTGTTTGTCCGTATGATCGGATCCTAGGACATAGTCTAGCTGTTTTGGTATGCTCTGAAAGTTAAATGCCCCGTTGAGTTTTAAGCCCGGTTGAGTTTTTGCCCGGTTATTGACACAACTTCGCGGAAAGGAGCCAGCGCAATAATCAAGCCATGGTAAGACGTTTTATCCCTCTAGGAAAAATGACGGCAGGATGATGCGGTTGTAATCCTAAGATGCGAAAAAGAAAGAAGGAAAGCTAAAAAGCCAAAGTGCAAAACAAGAACTAATAGATGGAGAGGTACAGATAGCGTCTGTTTGCCAGATTTTCACTTTCTGTATTTATTGCAATTTTTTGATTTCTTTT
>VDFB02000002.1:188408316-188447190 GCA_007258455.2 Sequoia sempervirens
GGGACTTTTTCTGCTGTTTTTGGATTTCTTCAGGACTTTTTCTGACTTAAACATAATATTTCTTAAGATGCATGTTGTTGATGGGTTCATCAAACAGGTCTCCGTCTAGCGTTGATAACTTGTATGCTTCCGAACCGTAGACTGCAATAACCACGTAAGGGCCTAGCCAATTTGGTTCAAACTTTCCTTTCTTTCACCGGTCTTGTTGATTTGTTGGGTTCTCTTTCGGGAAGCCAAATCCCCACACGAAGGTACGTGGCTTTTACTTACTGTGATTATGGTTAGAGACATCCATGTTGGTATGCTTTGAGTAGTCAGCTGCTCTCTGTCTCTTTTCATCTAAAAGTTCTAACTCTTGTAGTCGGGAAACTCTGTATTCATCATCTGTTATGAGACCTTTCAGTGATACTCTTAGTGAAGGTATCTCAACTTCTAAAGGCAATATGGCTTCTGCTCCATAGACAAGGGCAAAAGGTGTTGCTCCTGTTGGTGTTCGGACACTAGTTCTGTAAGCCCACAAGCGGGATTGAGTTGGACATGCCAATCCTTTCCTGAGTCATTGACAGTCTTCTTCAAAATCTTTAGTATAGTCTTGTTTGAGGCCTTTGCTTGGCCATTCCCTTGTGGATAGTAAGGCGTTGAATATCTGTGCTGAATATGGAATCTTTCACAAAGTTCATCAACATCCTGATTCTTGAAAGGTCGACCATTATTTGTAATAATAGCATTAGGAATACCATATCGACAAATAATGTAGTTGAGTATGAAGGATGAAATTTGTTTTCCAGTGACTTTAGAGAGAGTACTGCCTCAATCCACTTAGTGAAATATTCTGTTGCCGTGATGATGAACTTATGCCCATTTGAGGATGAAGGATGAATTTTCCCTACTAGATCTAACCCCCATTGAGAAAATGGCCAGGTTGGTGTGAATGAGTGAAGTTCTTGTGCAGGAGCATGAATAAGATTCCCATGAATCTGACATTTTGAGCATGTTTTAACAAAAGTGAATGATTCCCTCTCCATTTTAGGCCAATAGTAACCCATTCTAATCAATTTTTTGGATAAGGTTAGTCCACTCGAATGAGTACCACAAATGCCCCCATGAACTTCTTGTAAAGCTTTGTCGGATTCGTCATGTTCAAGACATCGAAGTAAAGTACCATCAAGACCACGGCGATAAAGGGTATCAGCAATAAGGGTATATCGAGAGGATTGTCGAATAAAGTTACGTTTTTGGTTGCGGGATAAGTCAGGTGGTAAAATGTCATCTTTTAGGTAGGCATAAATCTTACCATACCAGGGTGAATCAGATCCTACCAAGTGGCAGATAATTTGGCTTTCATGCATGTCATAGGCAGGTGTAAGTAATTGTTCCACCAAAAATTCATAGCGAGTCTATTTTTCTGGGAGTTGTACCAATGAGGCGATCGTAGCCATAGTGTCAACCGCTTTGTTGTCAATCCTTGGAATTTGTGTGAACTGAATGTCCACAAAGTACTTTTTGAAGTCATCAATCATCTTCTTGTATGGAAACAACTTGTCATCTTTAGTCTGATAGTCATCATTGACTTGGTTAATTACTAGTTGTGGAGTCACCATAAACTTGTAGCTCTAATCCTCCAGTCCAATGCTGTCTTTAGTCCAGTGATGAGTGCTTCATATTCGGCTATGTTATTGGTGCATGGAAACATTAGCCTATATGACCATGGAATGGTATGTCCTTGAGGGGTGACAAAGAGAATGCCTGCCCCTGATCCATGTTGAGTAAAAGAACCATCGAAGTATAAGGACCATAGCTGCTTAGAGTCTGCCGTGAAAACATCAGCATCTGGAAACTCAATGTGTAAGGGGTGCTCTGTTTTTAAAGGAGCATCTGCTAGTTGATCAACAATAACTTGTCCTTTGATTGCTTTGCGATCAACGTAGTGGATGTCAAACTCACTCAAAATCATGACCCATTTTGCTAACCTTCCTGTTAGTGATGCTTTACTTAGTAGATACTTGAGTGGATCAATTTTTGAAACAAGATTAATTGTATGAGTTAGCATGTAATGTCAGAATTTCTGTGAAGCAAAGACTACTGCTAAGCAAGCCTTCTCAATAAAAGTGTAGTTAAGTTCATGACTTGTCAGTGTTCTGCTAATGTAATAGATTGCACGTTCTTTTCCTTCACAGTCTTCTTGTGCTAATAATGCCCCAAAGATGTCTCGGTTGTAGCAATATACAGGATCAATGGTTTGTCCGGATTTGGTGGTACGAGAACTGGTGGGTTCATTAGGTACTGCTTGATTTTTTGAAATGCCATTTTACATTTGTCATCCCAACTAAAAGGAACATTCTTATGCAGGAGATGTGTGAACGGTAGACTTTTGTCGGCCAATTGCGCAATGAATCTTCTGATGGATTGAAGTCGCCCTTGTAATGATCTCAATTGACTGATGTTCTTTGGGGGAGGCATCTCCATGATTGCCTGAACTTTAGCAGGGTCTACTTCAATTCCCTTTTCTGAAACAATATAACCTAAAAGTTTTCTCGATGTGACCCCAAAAACACATTTCTTAGGATTTAGGCGAACTTTGAATTTTTCCAATCTGGTAAATATTTTTGACAGTATCTCCAAGTGTCCTTCTCTAGTATTTGATTTTTCCAATATGTCATCTACATAATCTTCTATGAATGTGTGCATCATGTCATGAAAGATCGTAGTCATAGCTCTTTAATAAGTGGCTCCAGCATTCTTTAGACCGAAAGGCATGACATTCCAACAATATGTTCCCCACAGGCAAGTGAAAGTTGTTTTCTCTTGGTCTTCTGGTGAAATCTTGATTTGGTTGTAACCAGAGAAACCATCTATTAATGAATACATGGCATGGCCAGCTGTCAAATCAACTATAGTGTCGATACTTGGAAGCAGAAAGTCATCCTTTAGGCAAGCTTTGTTAAGATCTCTGAAATCAGTGCATACTCTTATACGTTTGTCTGGCTTTGCTACTGGTACAATATTAGAGATCAATTTTGCATAGGCAATTGATCTTATAAAGTCGGCATCGAGGAGCTTCTTAAGTTCTTCCTTAACCAGTAGTGCTACATGAGGATTCATCTTTCTGAGTTTTTGTTTTACTGGTTTAGCTCCTGGTTTGATAGACAAATGATGCATTATGAGATTAGGGTCAAGACCTGGCATGTCTGCATATGACCAAGCAAAATTAACTTGATTTTCTTTGAGAAAATTCATGAACTCTGGGATTTCTTTATATGTCATTGATTCAACTAGCTGTAGAATCCTTGGATTATCTATAGTTGAAATATTGATTTCCTTTGTAGGCTCGATCAAGATGGGCGATCGCTCATGATAGTGCTCTGGGAGAGTGTCAAGTTTCCCATCAGCTGGTGCCTTGAAAAGGTTTTCACCATCTGATACGCTCTTTATTTTATCTTTTGTCTGATCTAGTACTGCCAGATTCTGGTTTTCACCACTAGATCGTTTTTCTTTATTTTCATTTTTGCAGCTAGGAGACTTGACACTCTCCTGATTAAAGACTTCATATTGAAAATCGCTAGTGGAACAATTATTTACATCATCTGCTGAAAGGAAGTTTATGATAGCTTCGTCATTTGGAAAAATGGGTATATCAATAGGTTTGGTTAGATCCCAGTCAATGAGATCAGGATGGATTAAAGGTAACAAGTCATTTGGTCGTGTGAAATTGGCGATGGTTATGGTCAAGACAGAGTTATCGGTAGGATCCGAGGTATGAGGTAGGTCAATGATGGTACTATTCTCCTGATAGTCTTGTTTGTGAAAATCTGACTCAGTATCACTAGACTCATAGTTGCTTTGTGGTTCAGATTCTTGTGGTTGGGACTCTGAACCTTCTCCTTTGATTAAAGTGGGCGTATACTTGTGTATGACATCTACCTCTTTGTCCCTCCAAAATTCATCATTGTGGATGTTATCCCATTCATATTCAGCAGAATCGGTATCAGAATTATTTTCTATGAAATTCAAGGTTGCTGCCAAACATGTATCCTTTTTATCAGAACCTTCTTGCAGTGTAAAAACATTACCTTGTGATTGTTTGGATGGGGTAGCGTCATAGCCTAGTCCAGTTTTATCATATGCAGCAAGCCCTGGAAGATGGATAGGCTCAACTACACCTTTTCTTTTTCCAAGAAGACCATTGTCATATCCCATCTTTTGCATGATGGAATATCCTTTCCCATATCTGTCAGTAGGTAAGGTGACATTTAGAACTGTTTCATCTTCATCCTTATAAAGCCAATTCAGAATTGTTGTATCTTCAAGATCCCCCATAGGGAATTTTTCTTTGATAAATTGTCCATTGAACTTGGTAGTTGGCTCTGTTTGTATTTGTGCTGACGTTGATGCTACTGATATCTGTTGTTGTGTAATAGAAGGTTGTCCATGTGATCGAGGAGATATAGGTAGATTAGCAAGACAAAGAGAATATTCCCCAACTCCGCTTTCCTTGAACTGTAGTTTCTTGTCAAAGCTTTTGGCGAATTGACTGATTTGTGTATCATGCTTAGGAGAAGTATTATCAAGTGCTTCTCGATTGTTTGGGACCAAAGTATCCTGATGAGCTTTGACATTGGCACAAGTTTGAGTGTTTGAATTATCAGCTGATATTGTGATTTCCTGTCCGTCATATGGAAACTTAAGACATTGATGGTAAGTGGACGGAACAGCTTGCATTCCATGAATCCAGGGATGACCCAACAATATGTTATATGCAAGATCCTGGTCTAAAACTTGACAAAAGGTATTTTTGATAACAGGTCCCACTCTGATTGGTAGCATGATTAGACCTTTAGATGTTCTCTCCTCATCATCATAGGCTTTTATGGTAATCTTCCTTCTAGGATCAATGGAGTCTTCTGCAAATCCTAATGTCTGAACCACCTTCAAGGTACATATATTTAAACCAGCCCCTCCATCTATTAGGACACGTTTAACATGGAATTTATGGATCATGACCTCTAAGTATAGTGACGAATTATGGGGATGAGTCATGGAAACATCATCTTTGTCAGAGAATGAAAGACATGTGGGTGAGGACAAATGTCCTACCATGGCTTGAAATCGGTTCACATCCAAATCCGTGGATACAGTTGTTTCAAAAAGGGCTTTGTCTAAAATTTCCTTATGTGCAGGGGAAATCTTCAGGAGTTCTAAAATGGAGATTTGGGCTGGAGTTTTTCGAAGTTGGTTAACTAAGTCATATTGATGTTGAGGGAGTGTCTCAGTGGATTTCGAAGAGGTACCCTTCAAGACAACTTTAGCTTGCGCTCTCATTGTGACATTCATGTGTCCATTGTTTACTTTCTCTTTGATTTTTATAACGTTGACTCGCTCATCGTCTGTATAGAGGTGACGGATTACATTGTCATCAATTTGGTTCACATTTTTGTCAGAAAACTATCCCTTTTGATAATTTGGTAGAGGATTGCGAAATGCTTGGTGATCTTCGTTGGATTTTTGTTGTCCTTCTACTGTGATAATGCCTTTGTCAATTAGGTCTTGAATAGCATGTTTCAAAGCTTGACAGTTGTTTGTATGATGACCTCTGCACCTATGGTAGTCACAAAAATAGGTTTCATTCCATGATGGAGGTTTTACACTAGGTTCATAATTGCGTTGCAGTGGTAACATAAGGACATTCTTTTCCATAACCTCTTTGAAAGCAGATTCCAAGGATTTCCCTAGCGGAGTGAAAGTTCTTCTATTAGAGAAGAATGAAAAGTGTTGTGGGTTCGTGTTTGAGGTATTCCCTAAAGTGTTGTTGTTGTAGTTGTTCCCATGATAGTTTTGGTTATTGACAGTCCCCTGATTGTTGTTTGTTGGAGGAGGAAAATTGTTTCCTTGATTCGTGACCGAATTGACATTGTTGTAATTATTGTTACGAGTAGTATTTGGAGTATTCAGAACAAACGGCTTAGACGTGACATGATTTGCATCTACAACACCATCTTTTACAATGTTTTTGTTGCGAGTCCAAAATTTAGATTTGTCTTGATTGTTGTAATGGTTAGATGAGCTAGGATTGTCCCTGTCAAGTTTTATTGTCCCTCTTTTGACCAATGCACTTTCGATGGTGATGGCATCCTCAATCAATTTCTCAAAGGAGGGTGGACAATGTAGATTTAAGCGATAGCTCATTTCTGAGTTGAGGCTATTGATGAAAGTAACCATTTTTTCCTTTTCTGGGACATGTCGTGGGTACCTAGCAAACATTCTTCTCCATCTTTGAAGAAAGGTAGTGAAAGGTTCACCAGGTTTTTGCGCAACTTTGCAAAGATCAATCATGGTGATTTGGTGTTGAATGTTGTAGGCGTATTGTGTTATGAACAAATTGATCAATTCCTCAAATGATTGAATAGGAGGTGTAATCTTAGATAACCATTCCATAGAGTTAACTCCAAGGCTCCGAGGGAATAATCACAGTAAATAAGTATCCTCGTGGGAAAATTCCAATGTCATGTTTCAAAAGTCTCTAACATGGTCAATTGGGTCTGATTTCCCATTATAACGATCAAATTTGGGAATTTCACAGTGTTTAGGAAATGGAATCATGTTGAGACTTCTATCAAAAGGATAAGGATATATGTCATCCAAAGTGTATTTCTTGGTTGTGGTTCCCCCTTGTAATTCTTTGACTTGTCCTTGGAGTGCTTTAACCTGTTGTGTAAAGATAGAAAAATTAGATAGGGATGTTTCTTCTTCTTTGCTTTTTAATTTCTCAGTATCAAAATCTTTAGGCAATTTAGGTCCTTGATCTGCTAAGAAGAGAAAATACTTTTCTTTGTCACGTTGTAGAATCTTTTCAAGGGCTTTAAGAAACTTGGGGTTTTGTTCAGCCTCTCTAAGTTGAAGTTCTTCCTCTTGCTCACCATCACTATCTACAGGAGTTTTGTTCATGTTTTTGTTCTTATGAAATGAATTTTCCTCTCTATCAGCCATATTGTCATCACTGAAAAGGGGATTGCGACTCACACTAAAAAGAGGACTATCACATTCACCTTCTTCTTGAATGTTGTGGGTGGGAGTTTCTTGTTGAGATGTTTCTCCTAGTTTGTTGTGTTGAGATCTTGTAAAAATAGGCATATGTAAGAAATCCTCGGATATGATCAAAGGTCACTGAAGGATTTGACTAGGATGCGTTGAATATTCAATTGAAGGTTGTGGTATATTCTCAAACTCAAGAGGTTGATTAAGATTGTGATGTTGAGATAACGCTAACCTTTGATAATAAGCTTGGGTAGCCAAAGGTTCTACAGCGTAATCGTCGATGAATCCTCTAATGTAGTCTTGGTACCTGTGGAGAAATGTGCGATAATGGAGTAGGACGTCTCGACTCTTATACAAGAATTCTCTGCGATCTAAAGTCCTTTTGTAACTTAAGTTCGTTTTGGGCTTCTTGATCCTATTGAAAACTGACTTCTTGACGAACTTGGTTGATTTCCACTTTCTCAACATGGGAGAGAAATTTCAGAGATTCGGGTATGTGTACAAATTTTGATAGAAATCTATAAGCGCTATTCTGTTTCCCAAATGCGCTGCAGAAAGAGGTATATGCACTGGAGAAAGAGTCAAATGCCCTGCAGAATACCCTAAATGCATAGAAACAGAGCACAGATGCGCAGCAAAATACCCTAAATGCGCAGAAACAGAGCACAGATGCGCAGCAAAATACCCTAAATGCCCAGAAATAGAGCACAGATGCGCAGCAAAATACCCTAAATGTGCAGAAACAGTTTTCTAAAGACAGTTTTTGACCAATTTCAGCTGAAGTTTTTCATGTTTGTTTTAGATGATCCTTTATCTGAATTAATGTTTTTGAAAGCACAACAAACAGTCTGATTTAAGTTGATCGTAACCAAGCACAGAATAAGACAAGCACAACCTAGGTTAGGCCAGGACAATATCCGCTAGACTCCACGTGGGTTTCCCCAACCACATATTAGTAGCGTGTGAATCCAGAAGCTTGGCTGCACGGGCTCCCCCTTAAAGTGCACTCTCTTCTCAGGCCAACCAAGCTTCCAACCCCCATGAAACTCCCATGGCGAGCTGATCACCTCTACTACCGACTGCAAAAGTGTGGAAGGCTTCACACCGACCGGTGCTGGACTAGCAGATAGAAGGTTTTTGGCTTTCTAAACAATGGTATTTAGTTCGGGACCCCCGTTCGAGTGGCCATACATGGGGCAAGAGATTAATCACCATTAAGGTGGCACTCCAGCCTGAAGAGGTTAAGCTCAACAGGGTTTAAGGGAGTACAACTCCGTCCGTATGACACATCCTCGGCCAAGACAAGCAACCTTAGGTTAGTTTTAAGATTTACATTTATATACCAAATTTGGGGTAGCTTACCTTAGTCTTGCCGGGTTTGAGTTGGCGCTTGGGGTGATGAAATCCCCAGGCAGGCCCAATTTCTAGAGTCAATAACCATTTCTCTTGCACCCAGGATCGCACAAGTGCGCAAGGGGAGAGGATACTTCGATTATCAAGTCAGGGTTACACAGGGAAAAAATGGGTCTGGTTTTCTGATCACCTAGTTTGCACAGGGTGAGAGCATAATCACCTACCACTTTCAAGCACAGCCAAGAAGAGTAGACAGATTTATTTTAGGTGCACCAAAATCAAAAGAGATTTAATCTAAGTGAAGATTTTGCTTCACAACAGACATGGGGTTCGTTTTAACTGCATGATAAAGGTGTGGTGGCTACCCTAGATTGATTCATTTTAAATCCAGCAAGAAAGAAGAGAAAGAAATTATGTCTGCGGAAGGCGTCAGACTCAGAATCCCTGTTACAATTCGGATGCAAAATTCTGTCACTCAAATGCGCTAAAACAGAACCCAGATGTGCAACTCTGTTACTCAGATGCACGAAAACAGAACACAAATGCGCCAGTCTGTTACCCAGATGTGCGAAAACATAACCTATATGCGCTAATCTAAATGCAATTTTTTTTTAAAAAATTTCTGAAACATACTTGAATGCGCTAAAGAAAGTCCTATATGTGGTAACTAATCCCCTATATGCTCTAGAAAAATTCCCGGATGCGCTACTCTGTTTCCCAGATGCGCCGCAGAAATGCCCAGATGCGCCGAAACAGTCTTTAAATGCGCCAAAGTACCTACAAAAAGAAAAAAAATCGGATCTTCCGGGTGCGTTTTCGGATGTCAGAAAACCTGCAAGCAAACCTGCAAGAAAAACCTGCAAGAAAGAAGTCTAAAATGGGGGCATAGGCCCCACGGTGGGCACCATTTAATGTGTGATTGAAAAATAAATGCGTAAATGAATTGAAACAACTATTCAAACACACCAATAGGACATTATATCAAAACAGAATATAAAAAGTAAAGAAGTGCAAACTCAGTATTTTGCTTCCATTGTCGTCCTATTGTCCTCTATCTTTAGTGTTTTTGTCGATTCCAGCTTTGTGTTCTCAGATTGTAGGCTAGGCTCAACAAACTGTCTTCCTAAAGAACGAGATTTTGATATGATGTATGATGCAAGATTAAGCTATGATATGATTTAATACTAATAAGCTTGAAATAAACATGATGCTATGATAAATGAATACTAAATGAATTAAATGCATGAACTCTAATTAATTGCCTATTACCAATGCTTGGATTCACACAGGTATTTATAGAGTTTTTCGAATGATTTTGATTGGCTATCTTGATTGACGGTTGTGATAATTCCTGGCAGATCGAATGGCTGAAGAAAGATGAAACTGAAGAGAAAATAGAAGAAACCTAAAAACAAGATTTTTCTATTTTTATGAAAGAGGAAAAAAGAAAAGAAGATAAGAAATCATCTTTCTTTAAAAGAATAAAAGAAAGATTTAAAGCTGATAAATAATGAATTAAAAAAAATCAATTATTTATTTGTGGAGGATATTCAGCTTTTCTTAATTAAATAAAATATTTAATTAAGCTTTTAAAAGCAGAAGAAAGTTGATGATGAGAATAAAACTTTAATCAGGTTTTATTGAAAAAAGCAGAAGATCTCATAATTAAATAAAATATTTAATTATGATATGAGAAGATTTCACAATTAAATAAAATACCTAATTGGATTTTAGAAAGAAAGCATAATATATTTTTAATTAAATAAGATTTATTTAATTAAATCATCTTTATGAAATTAACACTAAAATGAAACATTTAATTAATTAGAAGAAGAAATTAAAATAGAAGAAAAGGATATTTAAATTTAATTAAATCAAAAGATTTAATTTAAATTCAAACAATGATAACAATTTAAATAAATAGACTGTATTTATTTGAAATGGACGTATGAAAATAATTAAATAAAATAAATTTATTTAATTATGAAGGAAGAATAAGATGAATGAACAATATAATTAAATTAATTAAATTTAATCATATGTAGAGGATTTTAGAAAACTAATTAAATAATAAATATTTAATTAATTGCCAGGTTTATAGACATGACCATTTTTATGCGTATACATAATTTATCCCTCGTATTGATACACCTCGACTATTTATTCTTCTTTCAAATTTTAATTTATTTTATTTTTGGTCTAACTTTTGCAATTATTAGAGAACCAAATAATTTTTTATTCTAGGAATATATTGGCACCATAGTTTTCCTATTATATGGTGTATGTGACTATTGTAAGCTAAGTGTTAGTGTGAAAATTTGTGTTATATGTTCTGAAAGGATAAAACCTTATAAATGTGAGTTTGTTCATGTTAACTAGAGTGCATCCCATAATTCATGAATACATGATCTAATTCAAGAAAGTTGCAATGCATTTGTACATTATTTGTGTTGCATGCATGCAAACTATAGTTTGGAGCATTAGAGTAAAGTTCCTTTAAAAACCCTTAATGTAAATTGTTGAACATGGAGTTAATAAAATATAATAATGTTCTTAAAAAAATTATATTAATTTTATTTGTGTAATATCATGAATTCTATTATATTGTATTTATTATTTCATATTGCTCACTATGAGCATAATCTAGTGAGGCTACTCAAACCTTGGCATGCTTTAGGTGAGAACACTTGAATACCAACTTGCATTGAGAGAATATTTCCTAAGTGTTAGCCATGGTCAAATAATCATTTACTAAATTGTTCGCACACAACATTATCATAGTTATGACCATTGAACAATCATAGTCATTTCATTATCATAGTTATGACTATTACATAACCATAATTATTTTAGCATCACAACTATAACCATTACATAGTCATAGTTTTTATACTCAAATAATGAAACCCTCTTATCTTAACATGCAAACATTTTAGAAAAATCATTGAGTTAAAAAAAATCATAACATAAACATCATGAATTTATTTCATAAAAAAAAACTACAAAGTATAAAATCAATAAGATATTAGGTCACCTATTTCTTACTAGTGATTTTCCTATAGAAATATACTCCACACAAGTATTGTATAATCCAAACCTCAACACAAGCCCTAGACTTACATGCATTTATGTAAAGATAAATCCACAATCTAATAAGTCACATAGGAGTAACAACCAAAGAAAAAATAATCCTTTTTTCCCAAAATAAGAATCACCACAAATTTAGCTAGCATAGGTAGCGGAGTTGGTGGCTTGGGTCGTGGGTTTGCTCCCCATTGGCTTCGAGTTCAACTTTTCTCTCGGGTTTACCCGATTGGGACTAGCTTGCAGGCTGTTGGGTGGGACTAGCTTGCAGGCTGTTGGCCCCCCCCGCAGAGGACTAGTCCCACCTTAGCTTGCCCCCTTGGACGTTGGGCTTGGTCACGGCGATACCCTGTCGTTAACAAAAAAAAGAATCACCACATATTTACACATGTGAATAAAATTGAAAATGATAAACTTCATGATTTTTTTTTGGTTATAGTCTAAGAGAATAAGAGAAAATTATGTGATATATTTTCCTCTCTTTCTCTTTTTAAGCCTCAGTGAAACTAAAATAGCGTCCCCTTCCTCTTTTACATACTCTTTATCTTCACAAAGATAGGCATCCACAAGGCATGTTAACTTAGGCTTGGGTAAGAAAACACATGTTCCTAATTTACAAATATGAACCACCATGTTAAGCCAAAGAAAGTTAAAAAAATAAAGCTCATTCAATAGGCATATCCTAGTTTCTCAAAAGGAAATAACTAGGTTCCTCAAGGATATACAATGCCTTAAATATCATTTCAAGGAAACAATCAATTCAATAGTACTTCCAACACAATGATAAAGATTTGTCACCAAATAAACATGGGTCGCATTTGAAAAATAAAAATAATAAAGGCTAAAGTTTCCCTTAAAAAATCAATATATAAGATTAAAGCCTTAAGTTAGGGCCATAGGATAACTTATTCTTAGTCCATGGTGAAACAAAAGAGGGATAAATCCTAAGAAAAACCTATAACACAAGGAAAATCTTCAAAGAACCCAAACACTAGACAAGGAAACGACATAATTAAAAAACATAACAACAACCTTATGATCCATGATTTTAAACTTCATATTGAGAATATACATGCAAGATCCATCTTTTTGTATCACTACACTTATAACAAGTTTTCAAGATAAAAATTTCTTGCAACATGACATCATAAAATATATCAATAGTATTTGCATTTGACAATTGAGAATGATATTCAACATATATAATAAATTCAATAAATCTATACCATGAAATTAAAGTGATGAAAACACAATACATCACTGTTCATCTTATCCCAATACATGAATTGCATTCAAATGTCTTTTCCATGTTACACCATCTAACAACAAAATCATGCACACACAAAAGTCCTAAAAATTGGGTCATTAGACCTTTCTCCTTAAATTTTGGAAACATGGCAAGTAGGCTATCTTTGATGCATGGGTTAGTGTCTATGCTAATTTATTTTGTGTAAAAGTTTAAATTTTGTCATCTAATATTCTAAAATATCCACATCACTCATCCCTAAAACTCCACCCTATTCCCTAAATTATATTATTTTTCCTTCTTTGGTTGAGAGACATGAATGGTAAACTAATCTAAATTAAGTTTTGAGTCATAGAATTTCAAATTCAAACCTTTTCCACCCTTTTCACTTAACTATTATTAGTTGACTAAAGTGAGAATTGTCTAAATTGCATGTTAGGGTGGTGTATTTAAAGACCAATCATAATGGAAATAATCGTATAACATAGTTAGGAAGCATATTTATGAACTAAATTATTAGTAGACAAAATGGATTACATTAACACCCTAGGAGCCTATTGTATGTGTACTTATTTTTCTCAACTTTGATTCACAATTGTTGAATTTGTCTATCTAGAAGTCTTCATTAATGAGAATTTGACCCTTGTAGTCCAATAGATTTCATAAATATATTTGTAAACACCGCCTATTCTTAAATAAATTTAAAAACCAAAATTTAAATAAATATATTTTAATCTATAAAAGATTAATTTTTAAATCTATTGTTTATAAAATTCAATTTTAAATAAAAATGAAAACATGATAAAAGTGAAAACAATACTTTCCTATAGATTAATGTTTATTATAACAATTATTATCTAAAAAAGACATTAAATAAAGTATTCCCTTTTATATTGTATTCGTCTTTAGTCTTTATATAAAGATAGAATTAGAGAAAGGAGAAATTCCAACTTTAGAGGAAAGCAGCCAAGATAAGCAACCGACAAAAAAAAGAGTAAAGAAAAAGGAAACCCAAATAACAAAGAGAAATAGGGGATGGGGATGAAAAGTATAAAATAAAGCTGCCTAAATTCTCCTTCCATTACAATATAAAGATAAAAGAGTTCTTTTCAATGTGCTAATTAAGTGTACACATAAAAGAACCCCACCTTTCTACATTGTTTTCCGCGCTTCTAAATTTAAAAGAAAATAAAAATTTCTATCTAAATGTTTAGGGTAAAGTAATAAATTAGTATACTTAAATATATCTTATTTCAAATATTTTATTTATTAAAAAAATAAATTATTTATTGTAAAAAATTAAAAAAATTATAATTTTTTTTATTGATATTTTGAATTATATTTTGTAATATATTATTAAAGAGATGATGAATGATATTTTATAATTGAAGAGTTAGTTTCTTAAATAATGATAAAGAATAAACAAACATGGAATACAAGGGTCTAAGTAGGAAAGATCTATAATCAAGGTCACAAACGGGGGACCTCATCCCCAATTTAAACATTCAACAATTACACCCCAGTAGGGTTTGAACCATGATGAAAAGAACAACACCACAACAACTTAACCATCAAACCATGCCACTATTGGCTATTTGAAGAGATATTTTACTTTTGTATGTTATTTTTAATTTTATTTTGAAAAATTCACCATTCATTATATCATTAATTCTTTAGTTCTATTTATAGCTTGAAAATTATGATTGGAAAGTGAAAAACCTCTTAAGTAATCAAATAATCCAAGACTATATTATATGTATGTATCTATATGCATGCATGCATGTATTATTTAATATTTATATATTTTATTTCGATAATAATTTTGTTGGCTATAATTTTAATATTATAGTTTTAATTTTTTAAGTATATGTCAATAATGTGTTGGCATTTATGTACACAATCATGCCATGAGACTTTATGTCTTTCTACCATTATAGAATGTCTCTCAACATACTAATAATTAAGCAATAGTAAGTAATTTTTTTATAATAATGATCATAGTAACTAGATTTGTGACTATAATGCTCTAACATACTACAAGATTAGATATGGTGCTTTGATTTGGGTCATTATGTATTGTAGAAATGAATTGTGTGTGTGTGGATTCAATCCCTTATCTATGAATTTGACCCCTATTTGTAGAATTGGTCAACAAACTCAATCTATTAGAACTTGTTCACCTTGGGTATCTAAAACTACAAACTAAAAAATTGGTGGTGTCTATATATAAAATTGGAGTTTCCTTTGCAAGGTTTATTCTCCTTAGTCAAACCCCTTAAGCCAATTTAATAGTTTTGATGATAAGAAACCATATAGTAGACTAGTTTATTCTTATAATACTCCTTAGTCAAACCCCTTAAGCCAATTTAATAGTTTTGATGCCAAGAAACCATACAATATGACTAGTTTATTCTTATAATAAAGGTGTTGATGTTTTGATTATATGGGAAAAATAGGTTTTAAAGGGACCTAAAACCCTTTACAACAAAATGTTGCTCCAACAAATAAACAAGAGCCTACTAGCAGCAACCCAACAGCCAGAAAACCAACCACCATGGGTGCCTAACTAAAAAAAGACAAACAACAACCAACAACACCCACCCGCAAAACAACAACAAAACAACCAACAAGAGACTAACACCCAACAAAAATAGAAAGAAATAAGAAGCTAGTTAAGGCCACTCAGAGTTTTGGCCACCTCAATCTACTAGTTCTTATGTTTTTCAACCATATCCAACAGTTCCTTTTTCTCAGCATTAAAAGCTTTTTTCCATTTAGTCGAACCTCTGCCAACAGGAACCTTTTCACCATCCTTCGCAACTTTTTTACCTTTGCACTTAGCCATTTTCTCTTTCTCCATGATCTCTGAGAAGAGAACTTGATCTTCTCTGAGCTGGGAAATTTTTTTAAAGATAATTTTCAAAGCATCTGCACTATTCTTGACTGAGGTGTGGTTCACCTGCAACAATTTTTTAATATCACCATTTATACCAACAACCTTGGCCTCAAGGGCCTGCAGTCTATCCTCGCACAGTGACTTAAATTCATTAAACGAACCTTCCAGTTCCACCATTCTATCAATGAGGATGTCAGACACATAGGCCTTCTGAACATTCTGCATATTCACCTTTAATCCTCTTATTTTGATATTGATTTTATTGAATTCTTGCAAAGTCCATTTGTCCAATTTGAAGGTACCCATACCCCCAACCCTAGCCATATCCAACAAACCAAACATAGAAGTATCATCTTCGTCCAGGTACAATAATCAAATAAGAGACAATTCTTTAATATAAACTACAATTGTCTTTTTATACAATAGTGTAGTGTCGTAATGCAAATGTTTTGATATTTATATAGTGGTTAAATAATATTTGGAACTAAGTTTGGATCCATGCTTAAATTTGGATTTAGAAAAAGGGGTTCAATCCCACTTATGTTGTCTTCAACTAGGTTAGGATCACAATTACAATTTTGAACCAAGACAAGAAACTGAAGGTATTAGGGTTGGTTATAGACTATTAGAGAATAAGGACTCATAATTAGATAAGTTACATGATGAATGTTGATTCTTGCCCATAAAAACTCCCTTTTAATACTATTTATTATAATTGAGACAAAGGGTTAAAGTGAACCCAAAATGAATACATAAATATGCTAGGTATAGGAGATTCACTATGTGATGGGTACCATACCATGTCTTTTCATAAATGGGATTTAATAATCTATGAAAAATAAGGTGTTAGACTACTTTCTATCAAAGGGTCAAGGGGATAAACTAATTAAGGTATCATTTTTTATATTGGGGGTATTCCATATGGATGATTAAGGGTGTATTGCACTAATATAATATAGTCATACAATATACAATTTATAATGTATAGTAATGGACATAGAGGAATCGTTACCTAGTGATTGCATTTAGTATTTCATAAATATCAATAACCTTAATTATTATAAAATTAAATTTAAATATGTATTTTAGAAAGATGGTAGAAAGATAGATATAAAAATATAGAATAGAAAAACATGGTAGAAATAAAAAATTGTATAAAAGAGAAAAATGAATGGTTCATATACATGCTAAAATAAGGGGTTTATAGAGTCAAAGAGTTATACTAAGAGGGTGTTACTAATAAAATATTATGGGGTAAAAATAGTAATATATGTATTACTTGGTACCTTATAAACAAAAATAATAGGGAGTAAGTTTATATAGTCACTCTCCCATATTGCTAGGGGTGAACTTTTAACTTTTACATTTTATCGAACTTTGAATTACATGTGACATATTATAAAGCATGCATTTGAAAGTAAAAAATTAGTCAAAATGAATATAAATAATATGCACAAATAAAAATTATATAGATAAATATGATGATTTACATATTCTCTTTATAATGATAAATAAATATTTAGATCCACAAGAACAAAAATCCATGAATAGCATTGATGTAGCCAAACTTAAAGAACGAAATCCACCCATAGCATCCACAAAATTAGATACTAAGACTAAGGATATAAAATGAATTTTTTCTTCATTACTCTACCTCCATTCTACTTCTACAACTGAAAGAAAAGACCTTATATCTCCCAAATCCAAAAATTACCTTTTTTGGTAGCTTTTGACAACTTAATTTTCCATTTTAGGTAATTTTGCATACATATCCATTTAATCATGAAAATTACTAATTACCTTCCTACCACTATGATGACATTAATTTTCAACTTACACTTCTAATTGGAAAAAAGTTTGATAAAAAAAGGAAAAATAGATTTAGAAAATTAAAAAAAAAACTAAAAGTTATGTTTGAGGCCCTAGATGAAAGAATTTGGTCTCAAAAAATCCCTCAAACAAGCTATAATTGAACTAAGTTCTTTGGGCATTCCAATCAACTCCTCAAGATGCACCTCCACATAAAATTTCAATCAAAACAAATTTTCAAGTCAAAAGTTATGACCTCTGAAAGTCCCCACATCAAACATCTCATAGAAACCTAAAATAAACATGAACAACCACTTAATAATATCAACAAAAGATATATAAAACTAAAAAGAGAAGTGTAGAGATGTAAATAATTCATCATCACCAAAATAAAGCAATGTAAGGTTATAAATTAGACATCAATCAAAAGAGAATGATGTACATGTTTGCAAAGGAGCTAACATAACTAAGAAATGGAACATAGGGTTGTGATCAACCAAAAGAGATTGGATAAGCTATGAGAGCCATTATAAATAAACATCACATACCAAATTATTGATGTTATATGCTCCCATTTGATTGGTTGCATGTAAGAAGTGTAAGGGATTGGAGATGATAGAAAATAAATATGGGTGAAAGTTTTAAAAAATGTATAAGGTAAATGGAAAATACAAATCCATCCTTTTCACTCAAGAAGCATTTAAAAGAGATATATATTTTATATTTTTAAATGACATAAAATAATAAAATGTAGAATTTTTAGTGTAGTTTATCTTTATAGGTTCTTATTTTTAAAATATTTTTCTATTTGTAATGCCCGCTGTGCAAGCCCCAAAGAACAATCAAATAAAGGACGCAAATATAATTTTTTTTTAAAGAAAAACAAATAATCAATATACCAAATATTAAATGATCATATACATACACATATACTTCATTTCATTACAATACAAATAACATAACTGACTATGTCCTTTGGGGCACACGAGGTCACATTGAAATAAACATTACAAAACATCAACTCATAAGATATCAAAAGGAACTATTAATGACAACATTAGATATATATATATATATATATATATATATATATATATATATATATATATATATACATAGATCCCATCACAAGATAAAACCATGAGAAATCACATAGTCAAATAAAGTTACAAAGTTGATAACTACATTACAACATCTTTCAAATTTTACATCATATCAATATAGTTTACATCATGATTCCCAATCATGTGGGATGAATACAAAATACAAGATTATCAAAATGCATAGAGATCTACTGGTACAAATCTTCGAAAGGATGAGACTGAGCCAACGAATACTGATGGGGAACCCAACGGTGTGCGGAGCACGTTCCACCCGACCACCCCCGTGCTCAGAGGTGACAGAGAAGTAACTCCGACCAAGACTGTCAACTGAAGTACAAACATACAAGAAGTACCAACATAGATCCTTAACACAATACTCCAAATTACAATGAACAAACAATAACATCAATCACAGTACCATAAAAATACAAGATCGTAAATCAAATATAAATGAGATCATACAAGACCACAAAGTATACTAAAGATGTATTAAAACAATAATCATAAATCAATTTAAATCAATTCAAACAACAATCTAAACCAACTCCCATAACCTACTTCTAGAGGAACACAATAAAGTAAAACACATGGGCAACTAGGGGAGAGTGTCATCGCATAGTCCTACATGGGCTATCCAGTGCTCTTCCTCCCAACTGGAGGCGCCGGTCCCATCTATGGCTGTCCTGTGCCCTTCCTCCCAACTGGAGGCGTCGGTCCATAGGGTGACTAATGCGGAGCCGTAAACCTCTCGTGAGGACGAGGTCACGACCTTGCCGACCACGGCCTTCTTAGCCTTCCATTAGTCTGCGAGAGCACTAATGAAGACAAGGCATCCATATTTTAAATCTTATAATAATGTTACTACCCAACCCTCCTAAGTTAATTATTAGGTTTTCACTTGATTAATAACTCACTCGCGGGTTATCCTGTGCCCTTCCCCTTAAGTGGGGCGCCGACCCCCACGAGGAGCCACTCTCCCTAGAGACCCACCAAAACCATCAAGAAACCGAGGTGGTACCATCACAATCATGCACATTGAAATATAACAATAATAACACGTGAGGCAAAAAAACCCATCTCGCCAATAAATTTCATAACCAAAATCTCACAACACAGTATACCCCAATCGTAAAACATATCATAACAGAAGCTCATGATAGAAAGATATAAAATCAAAAAAATCCCATTCCTCTGGAAGACTAAAGTGCTAACACAAAAAGGGTTCCCACATCAAAGAACTAACAATGTCCCAAACCCACAAGTCTACAAGACTACAACTTCACCAAATAAGAATAAAAAGATAACTTATCCAATTCTATATTAAATTCCATTTTCATCATATACACATTAAAATAAGAATCAAACAATCAATGCTGATATATATTCGCAAATTTCCCTTTTACTATATTATCCTATCAAAGTTCATAATTTAACAAATTAATAGAATTTCCTTTCTATTTTCATGTTTTCACTATAATACAATCTTATTTTATTCATACCAGAAACAAAAAAAAGAATTATGTTTACAAACAGAAGTAATTAAATTAACTTAACAGTGCAATTTTGAACTACAGAATATCATTAAACGAATTAATAAATAAGTAAATATATTTATATATATATATATATATATATAAATATATTTATATATATATAAATATATATATATATATATAAATATATTTATATATATAAAAATATATATATATATACTTATCAATCATTAACATTTAAAGAAAGAATTTTCGTTTTAATTTAAACGCCTATTCGAAACCCCGTTCGAAATTAATTAATAGAAAATAAATAAATAAAGGCCATCCGGCTGCGGACAGTCCACGGACTGTCACAGCAGTCCGACGGACTGCGTGGAAGTCTACGGACTGTCACAGCGTCGAAGGACTGCATGGTACCCGTAGGCTGCCGCACCAACCATGGCCGGCTGGGTGGTGGGTACGGCCGAGGCCGAACCATCACCCAGTCAGAATTTTTAATAATATCAAAACAAAAGACAGTGAAGTACGGCGAATTTTGAATTTTTTTAAATAAATAGATTTTCATTCAATATTTATATGGATACATATATATGTGTATATATATACATATATATATATATCTAATATATATATATATTTATATATATATATACATATATATATATACATATTTATATATATGTATATATATATATATACATATATATATATATACATATATATATATATATACATATATATATATACTGTATTCAAAAAAAAAGAAAGAGAATAATAATCAATTTTACTAGTTACTGTGTATATATACATTTATACACATAATGTATTTGTAAAATATATATATAAACACAACCCTGAATTCACAGTAGGGGAATTATTCCTTATTCAATTTAAAACAAAACCACAGTAGTACTGTTTAATTCTAGAATCCGGACAAAATTTCATTAAAATAAACAATAGTCCCAAGCCCCCAGAAATTTCAATCTAATAAATGACAGTCCAGAACCCAACAAAATTCCATTTTAACAAACAACAATCCCGATCCCCAATTAAATTTCCATTGATTAAACCATAACCCAATAGATTTTCTTTCCACAAACATTTGATTCCAACCCTAGGTGAAATGTCATACACAAAGAAAACAATTTCTATTTTATTTGATGCTACAGAAGGTAAATGAATAAAAATGAAAAGAACCTGGCGTCCTGTGCTTGAAGAAGATCTGTAGGAGCTTTATCCCTCTTGCAGAGTTGAACCTTCGCTGCCAATTAATTCCAGCAACAGATCCAAATCCTTCTCCTTCTTCAATAATTTCTCCAGAAAACAGCAAAAGAATCCAAATTTCTCCAGAATTCTTAAGAAAAGAGAATGCAACCCATACCAAAGAAAAATCCCTAAAAAAAAACAACACTCAAAAGTCTCTTCCATTTCCTCTTCCCGAGAATACCAGAAGTCACATCTCAAGAATTAAATCAAAATAATTATTAATCCTTTAATTCCTTTTGTTGCCTTTTTCATGCATTTACATTTCATTTTCTTTTATCATGCATTTGATTAAAAAATTAAATAAATTTAAATCCACAAAATTGAATTTTTATTTGTTTATTTATTTATCATCTTCACAATACTTTATTAATTAATTACTTGCACATTAAAATCAACCATTTGTAAGATTCAAAATAAATGTAATATTTTTACCACTACTACTAATATTTATCTATTGCTTTATTTATTTATTATTTTATGTTTTTATTTTATTAATTGTTTAATTATTTAAATCACAACAATAAACCATACACCACATTAGATAAATCATAAAATCATAATAACATACAAAGACCAATGCAACAACACAATGACTATGACCAAGACGCACCAACCAAGAAGGTACAAGACTGTTGACACCTTGGAACAGAGTTACTTCCATGTCACCTTTGTTCGACTTCCTGCCGTTGGGTTGGTTCAATGCTCACCCAGACCTATCAAAATAGGTGGAATCGAGTCTTATTCCTGCAAAGCCTGCATCCAACAAGGTGATATACAACATACATACATATAAACAATTTCAAAGCATTGTGAGAAGGATTTGCCGTGTAGCAGGGCGCTCGCGAACGAGTGATGCTACCTGTCCCCTCACCAATTCATATCATCATCTATCGCATTATAAATTTACATTAATTTGCATCAATATCATCAATTACTATTTTCTAGTCTACTGTATTCCAAATAATTTCATCAAAACAATCATAATAAAATATCATCATAATATCCATGGCATCATAAGAGCAATATAATCAGTAACAGTCTAAGCTACCACAACATAATATCAATAGTAACATCAAAACCACAATGTGCCAAACAAAACCACAGAGAATGTCAGGAACAAGCAGTAGCATGAGGGGTATTACACTATTATTAATTTTAAGAAAAAATTGATCCTCTATTTTAATTGTTGGAAAAACTCTAATAAATGAGGTTGATGGGCCTCTTTTTTTAATATGTACTAAATTATTTTTCCTTGACATTTAATATTTTTTAGTTAAATTTAACATTTAATGCATGGGGAAAATTAATTTTGATATATTTTTAATAAAGTTAGTTGTACTCAAAATATAATAGTTTTGATGGACCTCCGTTGAATATCTTATTTTAAATATAAATAAATTATATCTTTTGACAAAGATTCCATCCTCTAGTGTTTAATATTTTTTAATTTGAAATTATTATTTTTATACATTTTTATTTTCAATCAACTCTTCATTTGACTTTAATAACCTACTTGTAGTAAACTTAAAAAACTAATTACTCGTAATAATTAAACTATAATAGAAAAATTATTAAAATGTACAATATTGGATATACCAAAGGTTATTTTGATTTTTTTTTTAAATATAATTATTGAGAAATTTGGTGGGAAGATAAGGTTTTATCTAGAAACCATTAGAAAATTAGTGACATCATTTTTGGTGAAATAATTCTAGGTAAAATTATTTTAGTCAAAATTGGTTTACACTAATTTTTAAAAACATGCCTCTATGTATGGCTAGAAGTTGAATAGTTCTAATTGAAACTATTTCAACTAAAAAAATTCTAGTAAAAAAAATTGAATCTAGGCACCATGACATTCACCATTATTTTGACTATGAGAAAAAATAATTTCAATCAAAACTTGTAAGTTGGTCTATAGTGCTACACAATTTTGAACTTTTAACCATATGTTTTTTATTATATAAGCAACATTTACAAGGTGATGTACCCTTTACATGTCGAGCCCAAAGGGCCAAAAAGGAGAAAAACCATTAAACATAAAAAAATATTTTAGTAACAACATACGAGAGACACAAACACAACCTAGTAATACCAGAGACACAACACATCACAGACCAAACCACTAATTGTCCACACTCTCCTATTTCTTGACTAGGAGGTTTAACACATCATCCTCAATCTAGTTGGGGCCTTCATCCATGGTGTTCTTGTCCATTTCCTCCTTGACAACATCTGAGAGAGTGAGATTCGACCTGTGAATCATTTTGATAGTGAACCGAGCCAGGCAGTTAAATTTATGATTCAACTTAGCAACCTGCTCATGTAGCACTCCAAGCTCATCCACCTTGCCTTCCTCACTCTGGATCTCCACATCAGCACCATCCCTAGTATTTGAGGAATTGGTAGAGTCCTCCTGATGTTAAATATATAATCATACACTCAATAACCATGTAATAATGTCATAGATTTCATTATGGGATAAACATTAGATAAGATAATAACCATGTAATAATATCATAGATTTCATTATGGGAAAAACATTAGATAAGATAATAATATGTGATAATGAAAGAACATAGCATAAGAGGAAATAATGTTTTCACTGATATTGCCTCCAATTAACAAGTAGTGATATCTAAAGTGCTAGATAAAAATATTTTAAGTATAGATAAGTATCATGTAAGTACACAAATGTTAATCATAAGAATCATGATAACATATGCGATAAGGAGAAATAATATTCTTTCCAATGTTATCCATATTGAGGATAATAATCAAGTAATAATATTCAAATATTTTACATGATGCATCTAAGCATGCATATGAGTAACATAAAGTATTATTATGTAAACACAAAACATAATGTCATGATAAAATGTGTAAATGTAATCATGAGATAAGAATTAGATATAATCATGAGATAACATGTAAGTGTAGATATGATATCATAAGATGTGATCATGATAAGCATATGTAAATATGTCATATCCAAGTGAAAATCATCAAAAAAGTGACTTAAAAGAGGATTCCCCCAAATTTGGTAAAGCATATCATGAAACATGAAAAAATATGAAGGATATACAAGTAAACATAAAATAACATATAAGGTGAAACATGTTGGAAATCGTGCCTCAACTTATTGGTTTGTGTTTCTACCTTCGCAACATTGAGTTTACCTTCCTTATCGGGCATCAGGCTTCAGGCTTATCACTTACCAAATGTAGTTGCGTAGTAGAAGAGTGTTTGAAAATGGGCTTCAAATTTTCGTCGTAAGCTTTACTAGCGGAGTCTATGGTATTGGGTATTGAGGAACCCTAAAGCTCGACCCATGAAGGGACTTCAAGTTTCAAGTTTGCACAAGAGGCAAAGGCTTTATCGATGGGATAGTCAAATTTCAATGGGAGTCTTCTTTGTGTCTCCTCGATACTTCGATGAAAGTGTATCGAGGTGACATTTCGATGTCGCCAAGACATTGAGTCTTGTCCCCTTGACATGCCGATGGGAGGCTGGGGGACTCTTATCGGTGTGACATTGTGATTTCATTGGGACTTTGAAGTCAATCTCCTTGATGCGCTGATAAAACCTTCGTCAAGGTGACTTGAAGTTTTTGAGGGGACTTCTTCTAGGGTCTCCTCGATGGACTGATGGAATAGTGTGAGCGCGGTATAAAGGGATCTCATTGGTAGGAATTCATGACATCAATGGGATCCTAACTAAAGTCTCTTCGACGGGTCGATAATTCGGTGGTCTATGGTAGTGACATGGTAGTGGGGACCACATGGAGTGGTATGATCCTCATCGAAGTGACTTTTAAGGACCAGGGAGATTTTGGATGTTGTCTCTTTGATGGTTTGACATGTTGTTGATAGTTGAACAGTGTTGAGACCATTTGGGAATTGAATCGACTGGTTCCTAGTGTTGCTTGGAATGCAGGGCGAATGTGATGAGAAATGGAATGAATGTTGTATCAACATTGAATGTTCTATAACATTAACAAGTGGTGTTTGAATTGAATTGAAGCGAGGTTGATCAGGGAAATGTAATGCTGCTGAAGTAGATACTCTGAATTAACATTTGGAAGCATAGTTTGTAACTTTGTATGTAATCATTATTTGCTACCATACAAAGAGATTTTGCTTGGTGTGTGGGTTTTTTCTCCTGTAAGGGTTTTCCCACGTAAACCCGATGTTCAATTCAATGTGTGTGTTGTTTTAATTGTCTATTATGTTACTTATAAATGTGCATCTTAATGAACCGTAACTTGAAATTGAGCGTCATATCTGCATTTCTCTTATAAGAATTGGCATTACGAAGGCGTGTATGCACTCAACTTTCCTTATAAATGGTATCAGAGCCTGGCCAGTTGTGTTATCCTTGTGGGTAGGACGATTTTTTTGTGCTAATTTTGTAGTGCTCGAGTCTTGCAGAGAAAACTGGTAGTCTAGATTGTAGATTGAGATGGAAAGGACATTAGGAAGAGTAGAAATTGAAAAGTTTAATGGTGGAAATTTTGAGTTGTGGAAACTCAAAATGGAAGACCTGTTGATGGATAGAGACAAAACCATTAGGTATGAAGTGCAAGAAGATTGGGACCTTGCAATTAGAAAAGCCAAAGGGTTGATAAGACTCTGTCTAGCAGACTCTGTTCTCCTGAACGTCCATGAGGAGAAGATTGCATCTTCATTATGGAAGAAACTTGGTGAAATTTATCAGGGGAAGTCTCTGGTGAATAAGTTATTCTTGAGGAAGAAGTTATACTCCTTGGAGATGGAGGAAGGTGCATTTGTAGCAGATCATTTGAATTCATTTAACATGATTGTTGCTCAATTAGTGTCTGTAGGTGTAAAGATTGATGATGAGGATCATTGTATGATTTTGTTATGTTCCTTGCCTAACACGTGGGACCATTTGGTGATGGCTATTGGAAGTACAACAACCACTTTCAAACTGGAAGATGTGGTTGCTTCACTATTGTTAGAAGAAATGCGAAGGAAATCTTCTAAGATGGCCAAAGAGGCTCTTGTTGTTCGAGGAAGATCAGAGTTTGATAAAAGCAAGAAGAAGGAAAAAAAGTATGAATCCAAGTCTGAAGGGATATAAAAGTCTCTGGGAAAGAATTCCAAGGTGAAATCCTGGAATTGTGGGCAGACTGGACATATCCAAAAGGATTGCAAAGAGGAGAAAAAGAACAAGAAGAATAACAACTCTTCAAATAATGATTCTTCTCAGAGTGATGTAGATTCCTTCATTGCTACCTTGGTGACCCAGGCATCAGATGATTTCTGGTTGATTGACTCAGGTGCATCTTTTCACATGACATCTCATAGAGATTGGTTCACGAAATACAAAAAGCATGCAGGTGGAAAGGTGTATCTGGAAAGTGGCTCATCTATTGAAATTGTTGGCCATGGAAGAGTCAAAATTCAATTTCCTGATGGAAGAATCAAAGGAATTGATGGTGTAATGCACATACCAAGTCTAGCTCATAATTTTCTTTCTGTTAGTAAGCTAAATGATGTTGGCGTGCAAGTTACATTCTCGAGTGGTGGCTAAAAAATGACTAGGGGATCAATTGTGTTGGTCAAGGATTCACGTATTGGCACTTTGTACAAGCTGGATTCACGTGCTATTCAATGTAATAGTGTTTCTGGAAATTCAAACAAAGTTGCTTGTGTAGGGAAGGAGAACGTTGTTCCTTTGGGTGAAAACTCTTTAGAGGTGAAATTCCCAGTAGAGAAAACCATGCTATGGCACCATAAAATTGGTCACAAAGGAGAAAAGGGCTTGAAAGCCTTGAAAAATAAAATCTTGGTTGAAGGGCTTGATGATTGTAACCTTGAGTTCGATTTCTGCGAAAATTGCATTTATGGAAAGCAACACCGTGTTTCTTTTTATTCTAGTCCTCATAAATCTTTTGGAATACTAGATTATGTTCACTCTGATGCATTTGGTCTAGTGAACATTCCTTCATTATCGAATTCTAAATTAGAAGTGTTCAGTTGATTTAAGGAGTTTAAAAACTTGGTAGAAAATTAGGCTAGAAAGAAAATTAAATGCTTGAGGACGGATAATGGTAGTGAATTTTGTTTTGCAAATTTTGAAAGGTATTGCAAAGACCATAGGATTAAAAGGCATAAAACTACACCTTACACTCCATAGTAGAATGAAGTCATTGAAAGGTTAAACAAAATGCTGATGGAAAGGGCGAGAAGTATGTTGTGCAATGCTGGTCTAGAGCAAAAGTTTTGGGTTGAGGCTGTTGCTACAACATGTGACTTGGTAAATCGATCTCCCTCTTTGGCGCTTGTGGATAAAATTCCTATGGAAGAATGGTTAGGTAAGAATCCCTCTTTGAGACATATTTGAGTCTTTTGCTGTGAGGCATATGCATATATTCCTAGTGAGAAAAGATCTAAATTGGAGAACAAGGCTGTAAAATGTATCTTCATAGGTTACGACATTGGTGTGAAAGAATACAAGCTTTGGAATCCTATTACTAAGAAGGTAGTATACAATAGAAGTGTAATATTTCATGAGCTGAAACCTTCTACAGTGGATTTGCAATCAGAGATGAAAGAGAAGGAAAAAGATGTAGTTGAAATTCCTCTTACACTAGAAAAAGAGGAACTATGAATACCAAGTGTACCTGAATCTGAGGAGAACTCAAGTAGTTCTGAGAGTTCTAAACAAGAATAAGAACCACAACCTCAGTCTTAGCCTATGAGGAGATCTACACGTGAAAGATGACAACCTGAAAGGTATGGATATTCTATGTTGGATTCAAGTTGCACCTATGCTTTGATTACTAGCACTGATGAGCCTAGGACTATGAAAGAGGAAATTCAAATGTCTGATTCAAATTCCTGGTTGGAGGTCGTGAATGAAGAAATAACATCATTGAAAAAGAATGAAACCTGGGATTTGGCACCTTTTCCTAAAGGGTGAAAGCCTGTTGGCTATAAATGGGTATTTAAAAAGAAAATTGGTCTGGATGGCAGTGTGGAGAAATATAAATCTAGGTTTGTCGCGAAAGGTTATTCCTAGATAGAGGGAATTGATTATGGAGAAATATTTTCTCCTATAGGTAAGCTGACATAGATATCAAATTCCTATTGTCACTTGTAGCTGCATATGACTTAGAGATTGAGCAAATGGATGTGAAGAAAACGTTTCTTCATGGAGATTTGAAAGAAGAGATTTATATGTCCCAGCTAGAGCACTTTATTGAAAGAGGTAAATAAAATTTGATCTGTAAGTTAAGGAAATATTTGTATGGTTTAAAACAATCGCCTAGAATGTGGTACCAAAATTTTGACATGTTTGTGTTGTCATTGGGATTTGTAAGATCAAAATTAGATCATTGTGTGTATTTTAAATCTGAAAATGGTCATTTACTTATTATAGCCCTATATGTGGATGACATGTTATTCTTTGCGAATAGTAAGGGTATGATTTCTGATTTAAAATCTTAGTTGTCAGAATAGTGTGAAATGAAAGATTTAGGTGCAATAAGGTTTATTCTGGGGATGGAAATCAAAAGGGATAGAGATTGTAGAAAACTTTGGCTCAGTCAGAGTAAGTATATCAATGATTTCATTGAGAGGTTTAACATGGAAGATTGCAAACAATTAGTTGTTCCAGTGTTATAGGGAACAAAACTATTTGTTGAAGATTGTCCAAAATCTTCTACTGAGATGGAGAACATGACCAGAGTGCCTTATGTGGGTGTGATTGGAAGTTTAATGTACACGATAGTCTGTACTCAGCTAGACATTACCCAGGCAGTGGGAGTACTTAGTCAGTTTATGGCTAATCCAGGAAGGTCACATCAGGATGCTGTGAAACGAGTCTTGAGATATTTAAAAGGTACTTCTCAATATGCTTTATGTTATTATGGTAACTCGGTTGGGTCATAGAGATCTGTCAACATTTGTGGATATGTGGATTCTGTTTGGACAGGGGACATTGATAGCAAAAGGTCCACCAATGGATACATCTCTCACATTACATGGTGGTGTAGTTAGTTGGATGAGCAAGTGGTAGGCTGTAGTCACTTTATCTACTATTGAAGCAAAGTACATGGCAACAACACACGCCTGCAAGGAATCTGTTTGGATTAAACGTTTGTGTTCTAATATTGGATTTAATGTAGGGAAGATTATTATTTTTTGTGACAGACAAAGTGAAAAATCCAACTTTCCATGCCAAGACGAAGCATATTGATGTTCAATATCATTTCGTTCGTGATATGGTGAAGGATGGAAAGGTTAATTTGGAAAAAGTGGATACTCTGGAAAATGTCGCAGATGCATTGACTAAAACTTTGAGCATAGACAAGTACAGGTGGTGTGCCAGCTCGATGGGCCTTGGGGCCTATGATATTCAGTAACTTCAAGTTTTGAAGAAGCCAGTAAGTCTTCATCAAGTGGGAGCATGTTGGAAATCATGCCTCAACTTATTGGTTTGTGTTTCTACCTTCGCAGCATTGAGTTTACCTTCCTTATCAGGCATCTGGCTTTGGGACTATCACTTATTGAATGAAGTTGTGTAGTAGAAGAGTGTCAGCAAACGGGCTTTTGAGTTTTGTCATAAGCTTTAATAGTGAAGTTTGCGGTATTAGGTATTGAAGAACCCCGAAGCCTAACCCGCGAAGGGACTTCATGTTTCAAGTTTGCACAGGAGGTAAAGGCTTTATCAATGGGATAGTCAAATTTTGGTGGGAGTCTTCTTAGCATCTCCTCGATACTCTGATGAAAGTGTATCGAGGTGACATTATGATGTCATGAGGACATTGAGTCTTGTCCCCTCGACATGTCGATGGGAGGTTAGGGAACTCTTGTTGGTTTGACATTATGATTTCGTTGGGGCTTTGAAGTCAGTCTCCTCGATGCGCTGATAGAACCTCCATTGGGGTGACTTGAAGTTTTCGAAGTGACTTCTTCCAGGGTCTCCTCAATGGACCAACAGAACAATGTGTGTAAAGGGCTCTCATCGGTAGGACTTCATGACATTGATGGGACCCTAACTAAAGTCTCTTCGACGAGCCAATAAGTCAGTGGTCTATGGTAGTGACATGGAAGTGGGGACCACATGGAGTGGTATGATCCTCATCGAAGTGACTTTGAAGGATCAAAGAGATTTTGGATGCCATCTCTTTGATGATTTGACATGTTGTTGACAGTTGAACAGTGTTGAGACCATTTGGGAACTAAATTTACTAGTTCCTAGTGTTACTTGGAATGCTGAGAAAATGTGATGAGAAATGGAATGAATGTTGTATCAACATTGAATGTTCTATAATGTTAACGAGTGGTGTTCGACTTGAGCTGAAGTGAGGTTGATCAGGGAAATGTAATGCTTCTAAAGTAGATACTATGAATTAACATCTGGAAGCATAGTCTATAACTTTGTATGTAATCATTATTTGTTGCAATACAAAGAGATTTTGTTCAGTGTGGATTTTTTCTCTCGTAAGGGTTTTCCCATGTAAAAATGGTGTTCAATTTTGTGTGTGTTTTGTTTTAATTATCTATTATGTTACTTGTAAATGTGCATCTTAATGAACTATAACTTGAAATTGAGCATCATATCTACATTTCTCTTGTAAGAATTGGCATTAGGAAGGCGTTTCCAGGTTCAACTTTCCTTACAAAATAAGTGAAAAAATTACCATATTAGAGCATAAACATGTAAGGGTGGAACAAGATAATAAAATACATGATAAAGGAGACAAAACATATTGATTAATAGAAAAGGATAGCATCAAATACACCAAAAAATTAGGTCCATGTTTTCAATCAACAAGATGTGAGTGGTTACTAAGAACTCTATAATTTACATCTCTCTCTCTCTCTCTCTCTCTCTATATATATATATATATATATATATATATGACACAAAAAGAACATAGAAAATAAAAGAAATACATTTTATGAAACACACAATGCATATGATTTCTTGTGTTAACATACACTGCTAAAAGTGTGTTTACATCATCCATACTCTAACTAAGAGCATGAAAATAATAAAAATAAAAATCCTTAAAAATAAAATAAACAAAAATAAATCTTAAGTCCTCATCCAATTACATGGGAATAATACTCCCCATAAAGTCATCCACACACTAACCATGAAGTACAATATACTCTTTTTTGTTACAATAGCCTCAAGTAGATAGCTCTCATCACTATGCATGGTATACTCTTAGTAAATATATGATGCATGAGCATCCAGTGGTTATTTTATGTCCATTTATTGAATCTTGATATATTTCTTATATTGTAGTGACTAAAATTGGTGAATATTTTATTACTTATCAAGAGTTGTTAGGGTTGATTTCTAATATAGTCTTGCTACATGTCTAGATTTCCTCTTAGTTATTCTACTTTTAAAATATTTTCTTAGAGGAATATTTTTGGCTATTGTTTTTTCTTTCTAGACTGCAAGAATCAGGTAGCACGACCCCCTATAAACTACAGTGTTCCTGGTAAATTTTTTAACATGACCAGTGGTGCTGGTGCGACATGCCCTCTAGTACCATGGGGGTGGGGGAGACTAGACCTCGTGACCAACCTCCTGCAACGGGAAAGGTTTAGCCAACCAAGCTAGGGCCCCTGCCCCATTTTTGGTTATTATTTATTCAACCAATTGGTAGCAATTTTTTAGAGTGTTGGTTCTAACCAATCTATTTTGGTAGTGGAGTGCTTTGATTGAATATTAAGTGGGTAGACAAGGTTGACCGTCCTAATGGGGTATGTTATATTAATTTGGATATACATTGTAACTCAATTTATTGAGTTATGGATCATTTTCAACCTCTACCTTTAGGTATCAAAGTTTGTAGAATTATTCTAATTATAAGGGAAAAAAGGTTTTGAATGGACTTGAAACCATTAATAAGCAACTTTTGACGAGGACCCGAAACCCAACCAGAAAAAGAATGATGCATGAAGATACTCATAGACAACTAGTAGCCAAACAATAGAAGACCTAAGAGGAAAGACCAAGACAATACAAAACAACAAAACAAGGTTTAGAAGGGAACCTTGAACCTTAACCTGCTTGAGTTAGTTAGGAAACAATGAACAAACCGCTCAGAAGGACCAAATATGAGCCAAAAAAGAAAGACTTCATTAAGAAGCAACCACTTGAAACAATCAGACAACAACTCAGTTTGCAACAACCAAACCACAACAAGGAAACAAATCAGAACAACAAGTAATGAGCCAAAAATAGTAGCAACCAAGATGATGCAAAAACCCAACATCACCTCAAAAGAAGTAATTTAAAAAGTCCACATCACCTAAAAAAGAAATGCAAGGAACACTAGAGAGGAGAGAATCCCCTTGAAACTCCCATCCGCCCAACAGACCAACTCCAAAACCACCTCAAGAGGAAGAAGCTCCCCTCTAATGGAGAGGATGTTGTGAAAACCCAAATCACCAAAAGCACAAATCTCCAGCAACCTCAAGCTCCACCTCGATAGGAGAAACATCCACCTCAATAGGAATGCCACCAGAGGAGACCAAAAAAGAGGGATTCCAGCCATGTCCACCACACCCACTTCCATCTCAATGGGAAGGGACTCTTGATCAACAAGAGCATACTTCACCTCAAAAGAAGACACACTGCGAAGGAAATGGAAGAAATCCAAAGCTTCAAAAGATGGGGGAAACACACCATCCTTTGGCTGAGCAAGCAATAGGAGCTCCAAGAGAAAGACCACAACCAAAACCAGCTCACAACCATAGAAGACCAAGAGGGAAAACTTCAACAACCAAGTCTCTTCCCAAAGCAATAGCATGGAAGGCTAGCCACCATACCAAAAATGTCTCAGAAGTAGATAAACCATTCAACACGACCCTCTCAAGACAAACCAAGACCTCCTCAAATGGCTAAGGGCACTACTTGGAACATATACAGGAAGAAAAATTCCACAATCCACTCCACCATCTCAATAAAAATAGGGATGCAACCCACACGAAGCAACAAGGGACAAACCCCCAAAGAGAAACTCCACTAACACATCCAAAAACACTGGAAACACGAAGCTTGACAAGCGAGAACATAAAGAACACCAAAAAATCAAAGACAAACCTCCGAAAGAATAACCAAAGCCAAAAAATAATGGACATCCCCTTCAAGAGAAAAATCTTCACTAAGCAAAGAGGGATCACATAAAAACTCCATAAAATCAAGAGAAAACGCATCAAGGTAACAACAACACCCCAAGAAACACAAAGAGGGGCATCAAAAGACCATTGTCCACAAGAAACACCTCGCCCAAAAAAGCAACCAAAGGCCAGTTCTTCAAGAGAAACCAAAGGCGAAACCACCAAAAAAGCAATGTAGAAAACACCCCAAAAGAGGAGCCCACCACCGAAAGAAGGGAAGCCTTGAGCCCGGGAGGAAAGACCCGAGCCAAGGAGAAGAGGCCGACAACAGAAAACCACCCGCCACGACCATCTCTAGAGGATCCAAAAATGAACCCCAACCAGCAAAGACAAGGAAAATTCAACCACAACAACACTTCAAACAACCAACCAACACCCACAAAGCCAACCAACACCCACAAAGGAGAACACAACCACATAGGCTCCAAGAATGAAACAATCCGAGAGCAGGGCCCTAAAAAACACAAACGCCTCCAGGAACATCCACCCCAGAGCATTCGTAGCCACAAGAACACAAAGGACCCCAAAAGCATATGAATCTACATCAAATTCACCCTCACCATCGTCGCCATCCTCAGAGGATTTAAAAAATCCTCCCTCGCTCCTCTTCCCGCCTGTCCGCTCCATTCTAGAATTGTTCTTATGAATCAAATTTGTTTTTTATTAATTTTTAATTTTAGAGTTTATCTTAATAGAATTGATTATTAATGAATAATTAAGGATCTCTCAATATTTAACTAGTTTCTTTATTTTGAGATTGCATATCTTGATTATGTATCAAATATCATAGAAAGAGTCAATTCATATTTGACTATTGGGTCAAAAGAGTTATAGTTTATAAGTGTTAACTCCAAAGTTTGAATTTGTCACCCATGGATAAAGATATTGGTCTTATGATACAATTGATCAAATTTCTATTTCTAATATTGTCTTCATTGTGTTATGATTTATAGTTTCTTTATCTTTAAAGGTGTAAAGAACTAAAATCATAAACATTTTTTGAAGTTCTTTCCAATTGAATATCTTGTAAGTTTTAATTTATCATCTAATTTGAAGATCTTCGGTTGGATGACCATAAAATTTTGCATAGAATATGGTTAATGAAAAATGTTTGGATTAGCGAGGTTTAGAGTTCGTATCTTGCATATTCTATCAATTTTTATTTAATTTTTTTATGAGATTTAAAAGAAGACCCTTCTACGTTCAACAAATCTAAAAATGTAGAATACTTGCAGAATCCACTCTTGTCAATTGCCCATATCCACTTGTAATTTGTTTTAAAAATTTACTTAGAACAAGCTTGACATATTCCTAAAAATAATTCTCTAAATGAATTTGTTATTTTTTAAGAATGGAGTCTAGAACACTAACAAAATAACATCATTGCTAAAAAATTAAAACCTTAATCTTTATCGGGCATGAGGTTTCCACACTCCATGAAGTTATGTAAGAGTGCTTTTGGATTCAAGTACGTATATCCTTCTATCAATTTTACATATCACACTCATTAATCTATCATTAATAAAAGGAGACCTCCTCCTCCTACCTCCTTTTATAGTTTACGTTTACAATCTAAACTATGACTCTCTTTTTCCTAATAGATCACTAAGAGTGATCTAAAATATTAACAAAATATATGTACAATTGATTCCAAAAAACCTTTCACATAACGTAATCTCTAATTGTAAAAATTAACTATTACATTTAATTCTCTTTATATATTTTTAACTTATAATTAAATAAAATACTTTTATATTCATAAACAATACTCTTTCTTACAACATAAAAATTAATATATCCCATAAAGATAAAGTGTAATATCTATCATAAATCTTTTAAAATATTGCAATCTTATGAAAATACTTTATATCTAGATGTAAATAAAGATAACTAACATCTTTTTAACTTTTATAAAAAATCCATTAATCTCAAAGCAAATAAAATATTTTAACATTAAAAGAGAATTAAAAAAGAAAAAATAACTATTAATAATATAAAGCAAAATCTAGAAGCCCGCCTTCTCTTCATTTGCAATATATAATCTAAAATAATCCCCCATTTTCTACTTTCAAAAAAATACCCTTTATAAAGTGTAGATGAATTAAAAATCCCGTACAATATGCTAAAAGGAAGAACCTTTTCTTACTAGTTAAGCATTTAACTACCATTTTTGCCCCCTTTTTTTTTCAATGTTGATTGAGCTAGTCGTAATATGAGCATACACAATTAATGGAGAGCTATTTTTTTCCTTACTAGTTAAGTATTTAACCATTTCTTTTTTTCTCTTTTTCCCTATTTCTTCCTTACTAGCTAAGTGTTTAATCAACTTTTCTTTTTCTTTCTTTTGATCATGTTAATTCAACAACATAATATTGGTTTTTATTTTTTTATATCTTCAATTATTATGTATGTTATTTAGAAGCGATGTTAGGATTGGTGAATTTAAGAGATGGAATGCATTTTTTATAAATTGAAGGTTATTATGTATGTTATTGTCATTGTTTCCTTTATAACTAGGATTTATACCTAAGTTCTTGGAAACTATTGTGATTTTTCTCCATAATTTTATCATGGTGTTACTTATGTAGTGGACCATATATTGGATGTTATTGATTTTAGAATTGATAATTGGAGTGTAGTGTGGTTGGATTGTTTAGATTCAACTAAGTCTCCTAAGTGTTGGAAAAGGTGGGGATGACTTGCTAGTTTGAATTGATTTCTCCTTTTGTCATTGAACTTTAGGGCACTGCTAAGTTTGGTCCAATCAAAAAAATTGGTTATGCACTAGGATCCTATATCTTTGGGATTCACAATAGCAGATCGATGCAAGGTTGATTAGAGGTGTTAGTGGAGTTAGGAAATTATTTATCATAGGGATTTGGTTATACCCTAGATAATTTAATAATGGTCAATGTGTTATTCTCTTTTTCATAACATACTTTCCATTTTTTGTTTCATATCTTGGCTCTTGTGTCTATTAGCTTAGTCTAGGTTAGGACTATCCATTTTATAATTTAAATAATATAAACCTCACCTATAATTAAAATACATGCTTAAGAAAGAAAACATATAATTTTACTATTTTATTAAGGGTTAACTAGCATCACAATATTAAATTTATTTCTTTCAAAACTTTACTCATACACAATCATAAATGGTGTTCTTCCTATACTCATTTTTACTAAACTATTGTAGGAATACGTTTCTTGTGGTCATACTATGTCCTAACTATTCATTATCTCACTTGACAAACATCTTAATATATTTTTTCATCTTCTATTTGCTGCTTTACTCTATTTAATAGCTTATAGGTGTTATGTTTTTTATTAGGTGATAGGTGATATGTTTTGAATAGTTTATAGGTGATATGTTGATCTAAACTTTAAATAAGTATCCATCTTGTTCCATGATGTTCTCCAAAAATGATCAACTAGTATAACATCTATATATAACATAATAATCTCAACTAATCCATGTAGTCTCACAACTTCCTTAAAAATTAAATTAGATCAATGCACAACATCCTTATTTTTCTTACAAGTTAAATATGTCATCCACTACTAAAAAAGTTTGCTTTATCTCTTTAAGCAATAATTTTAACAAAAAATACATACTAGTATCATACATGGTTTCTCTAGAATGGGTAATGACTAATATAATCCCACATTCTAACTACATTTTTCTACTTGATTAGTTCTACAGATTTGCATAAATTTCTTAACATCCACATACAAATTAGGCTATTAATAATTCTCATCTACTAATTCTAGTATTTTATAATTACCAAAATGCCTAGCTAATCTAAAATTATGTTTCTCCTTGATCAAATTCTCTCTCATAGAAATCCTAGAAATACATAATTGACTTCCCTTAAATATTAAATCATCTTGGATTAGATGATATTTAACCACTTAGTTCTATCCATATACATTACCAATAATTTGTATGATTTCCATGCCTTGTTAAATTTGGCATCAATCTCTTACAAATTATGTCATCAAACCCGATAAGTATAATTCTCATTTTAATATACAAATTCTACCATCTATTTAATGCATCTATCACCCTATTAGACTTACCATTTCTATGGTTTAGAATAAATAAATAACTTTGTGTAAACTCAACCTATTTGACATGCATTTGACTAATCTTACCTTCACTACTAAATTAGTGTAGTGATTGGTAATTAATAAGTATAAAAAAATAAATTATTTGGAAAATAAATAACTTCTATGTACTTCTTCAATATATGCAAAATTGTATAAAATTTTGATTATAAACACATGTCCTTTCAGCACATTTGATTTCTCACTAAATTGATAAAATAGTATTTCCATTCAAATTATTTGTAAACCCCCTACACAAACTTACTAAACCATGGAAGCTTAAAAATTATAAAACATGTACTAGTGTTGGCCACCCTACAAGAGATCTAACATTGTCTAGATTCATCTTCAATACATTTGTATAAATAATAAAACTCAAATACACTAACTTTTATTTCATGAAATTACATTTCTTCACATTGATTAGAACATTTTTCTTCTCTTAAAATTTGTAACATCAATTTTTTGTGCCCCAACTGTTCTATGTTGCTCTCACAAAAAAATCATCTAAACATATAACAAAAAAATCCATGATAAGGATTCAAAACTTCACTCATTCACCTCATAAAAGTACTAAGAGCATTAGTGGTTCTAATTGGCATAACCAACCATTCATAAAATCATTTAGTTGTCTTAAAAGTAGCCTTCCACTCATCTCCTTCTTTAATTATTATTTGGTGATAACCAAATTTTAAATCTATCTTGCTAGAATACTTTTCTCAACTCTAGCAATTTGTAAGTTCATCTATCCTTAGAAATGTAAATTTATACTTAATAGTAGTATTATTGATAGCTCTATAGTTTGTACAAATTATTTATTCTCATTATTTTTTTAGTGCAACTATGACCAATTCTATAGGGACTCAAACATTTTCAAACTAGCCCTTTCCTCGAGAACTCTTCAACTTGTCTATTAAACTATTCATTTTCAACTAGTTTAAACTTATGAGTAGCGTTATTAAGTAAACTCATTCATGGGATTAAATCCCTGTGATGAATATGTGTTTCTTATTGGTAGTATCACTTTTGTTAAATTATCTAATATAATATTAAATTGTATGATGCCAAAAACTCTTTTAAAGGAAAAAAGGCTTGTTGGGGAGTCTGTGGTGGAGGTAATTGATGGTGAACAATTTTTGGATATGTGTAAAGGGTTTCTCCTCCCTTCTTCAAGTTTTTCCTTCAAGTCAACCCACAAAAAATATTGCCTTGTTTATGCCCATGTCTTCTCCTTCAGAAGAAATGGGCTTTCACTTTGAGTTTGTTAAGGCTAGTGATGTTTCTTCACCTTCTATTGATGTTCCTATTTT
>VDFB02000002.1:188454036-188464805 GCA_007258455.2 Sequoia sempervirens
CTAGAATCAACAAATTTAGATCTAAGATCATAAGACCATATGAGGCACATCTCATAGCTCAAACTTGAATGAGGGGGGAACTAAAATATAACACTTACTCAAGAAAATTTCCTCTAATTAATCACCATTGGAAAAACTTATGTCTACACACTCAAGGAAAACATAAAGTTTAATTTTTCAATACAAATAAATAAATAACAATATATAGCCACCATCAAGATAATATCAAAATCTATATCTAAATAGAAATAATCTAGAACTAGAATGATTCAAATATATAGATGCATAATAAATAATCATAGTACTAAACTCAATGAGCATAAAAAATCACATATTTTAATAAAAAAGTGGAGCTAAAACACCATTAAGTCGCAACTTAAGAAAGCCCATAAATCTACAAAAATATAGATGCATAATTCATACATCTTGATGGTAATCTTTAAGATCATAAAAAAGTATGATGGTAGTACCCAAAACACAATGTAACTGTAAACATATACAAATATACACATATAAATGTATATCCAAATTATTTTATTGATGCACCTCAATGGAAATATAAAAAGACATCATCAATAAGTATAGTATAAAAAATTGAAAATATAAAACCTTGTCAACAATATAGATTTAAAAGATTTCATGCCCACCTCTTCCATATGCTAAATCACTTTCAGATCACAATGTCAAGTTGAACTTTTCTTTTTGGATTTTTTCTTCCCTTAAGCAATATGTGAAAGTTGTTCAAGACAAAGGGAAGTCGATGCCTCTCATCAAGGCCTAATATATAGGCTTTACTAGTATAATGTGGCACTCTCCCCAACTACTGCCTCCCTTTTACGGGTGACTAACCCTGCTTTGGTTCACAAAAACACTTTTGTGATTTCAGAGGGAAATCCCTTTGCCCCAATCCTTGCTAACTTGTATACCCCTTGCCATCAACCTAGAATCACTAGGTCCACCCTCCTCATACTTCTAAAGGAAAAACCCCTATTGTTGATGACCCCACCCCTTCTAGAAAGAAAAAATAGTCTTTATTGATCCCCCCAAATCTCCATTTTTGACGATAAGTGTGGATCCTCATGTTATCCTACCCATGAGGATTTCCTCCTTGTCTCCCCTTCTAGGGATGATTCCCTTGTTGTTTCTCCTCCCAGCTCCCCCATGAATACCTCTCTTGCTAGTCCATCGAATTCCCCTAATCAAAATTTTGACTAGGGATAGGATCCTGAGAACACCCCATTGGATACTTCTAGTATTTTAAGAGTTGTTCTCCCTTGAGGGTGAAAATATATGAAATAATCCAAGTCACCAATATACAAAATGACATTCTCAAATGTTTGTTGGCTCAAATCATTACTACTAAAAACATAATCCAGTTTATGGAGTCTTTTGTGCTCAACAAAACCATGGATTGGCTAAGTGAGGTGGAAGACTCTAAGACTGGGTGAGGTGGAAGACTCTATCCATTGGAATTTATTGATTGGTATGGCTAAGACCTTTGAGAATTGGGAAAGCATTAAAAAAGAAGTTGTGAACATAAAGAAATTGTTATTGGGTCCACTGAGGAAAGAATGAAACTTCAAGAAGAGGTTGATAATATGCAATGCAACCGAGATTAAATTATTTTCAAGATCTATAGGATATTGTCAAATTCAGTAAATAAATGGTCAAAAATACTATTGTTACCATACAATTTTTCTAGTAGAAACTTAAGAGGTTTTGAGGCAAGCACGTAAGAGATAAACACCAAAAGGCTTCTTAGACCAGTTCTAGAAAGAAGGGTAAGAACATGGAAAGTGATTCTACACCCCCCCATGGAATATATTGGTAGTAAGAACTAGAAGGCTCTATCCTTAGAAGAAAAGCTCCAACTCCTTTTGAAGGAATGGTAAGAAATTAAGGGTCTTTACCTTCTTGGAGATCAGTATTTGGTTCTATGTTTATGCTAGTCACTAGTTGGTTTTGTGATTTTTGTTGTCTGTTGGTATTTTCTTTAGTTCTTTTTTTTTAGTTTTATGGTTATCTCACTTCTTGTGAGCTTCTTCTGCTTGGTCTCTATGGTCATTTTATAATTGGTATGATCCCTTACTATTTTATCTTAATTAAAACAATATACATCAATGACAATCTAAAATATCACATATAGTGATAAAACATATAACATCATAGAACATCCATGTTAAATAATTAGAACACCTTGATGATAATATGAGGTCCCATTGTAAATTTCAAAACACGAGATCATGATATAGATTTCCAAAAATGTATTGACCAAACATGATACAAAATATATGTCTTGAATTGAATAAAACATAAGGCACATACACTAATTGGTATTACACCATTTGATTATTGGGAAATCAATCCTAATATGTCCTTCATTATACCATAGTTAGTGTACCACATTTTTTTTCATAGAGATAGTACATCTCCTTTCTACCTTTCCCATGGTCAAAAATTCATTTTTGAGCCTTAAATATTCTATTTTAAAAAAAAATTCTATACTTTGATCCTCCTATTTTTCTCAATTTCCTTTCTCCATCACTATAATCCTTGAGGCCAACTCTACCACATTAGTATATGAGTTAATTATCTTCCCATAAATTTTTTCCCTTGCCATAGGTACTAGTCTCAATATGAAGCTTTCAATCTTCTATTTATTAGTTAATGGTTCTTCTAGTTTTCTTACTAGACTCTTGAATCTTTGATCATATTTTTTTATATTCTTGTCTTATTTTAAAATATTTCTATCATCTTAACCCTTTTATATGGGACCTTTTGGTATTGAAAATTATTTAGGAACTCAATCTTAAGCTCAATCCATTCCTTATAATGTAAAAGACACTTCTTAATGTAGTGTAGGAAAATGTACTCCTTTACATTTTCACCTTTTTTGGGATCCTCAATTAAATTGGACTTAATTATACCTTAATAAGCCCTATTTTACATCTACAAGCCTAATAAATTACATTCTCCGAAGGGGAAGCCCGACAACAATTAATGCCAACACATAACACTTTACCTCGAGTAATGTGTGTTCCAGGAATAGTGACCTAGGACCCATTCACCCATGGGCGAATGAGTCCTCCCTAGGCCTTTGAACCTAAATTTAAAATATGTTGGTGGTATTTTAATTTCCCTAAATTCAAATTTCAATGTCGGCATATAATGTTTAATTTATGGTAAATTAAGGATACATACCTATAAATGCAACATTATTTTATCATTCAAATCCTAGAAGAGCAAGCAAGAATGCAAGTGAGCAAAAATAGAGAAAAAAATTATGATCAAGGGTATTCAAGAGAAAATTCATCAGTGATTATTGCAGCAATTAAGATATCAAGCATCATGTGAAAGTCTCTTGCAATCATGCATGTTTTTGGAGCTAACATTGTGATGTAGGTTTCAAAGATTCAAGTCAAGATTTCAAGCATCAATTCAAGCATCAAGATCCACATCCATTGAAGCCATTTCATGCAAGATCAAGATCAACATTAGATACTTCCAAACGTTTACTCAAGGGTTTGGTAAGTTGCAACATTGCATTTTTCATTTATCATTCCTTTCACATTTCATTATTTCAATTCAAGGTTTAATTACCCAAACAAGGTTTGACCAAGGCAAACCCCCATTCACCAAAAATAAACAATTTTTCCCTCTTTTGTTTGTGTTGTAGATCTTAAGTTGAAAAATTATTGAAGATCTCTTGAAGAGAAAATTTGGAAAAGTTGTCAAAGTTGTCATCAATTCACAGAAACTCACCTACAGATTTGATTTCTAACTTTCTGACACTGAAACCTAGATCAAACAGAAGCTATAGATTGACATCAGAGGCTCTTGAAAGCTAGTTGAAATCCCTAAGAAGAGACCCATTCCCTCATGGGAAAATGAGTCCTAATTTGCCTCCTGAAATTTCCTTTTAGTGACTTGTACACAATTTTTAACCCTTCTTAGATCTACAAAAAGTTTGTTGTTTCTATTTGTATTGAGCTTTAAATTGACGTTTCAAGTTTGAATGAGCATAATTGAGTAGATTTTCTATTTTTAGTTCTTCTCCCAGAAGTTTTGTTCAGGCTAATACCCCTGTCCTCAATCATAATGGAATTAGTAGATTCCCTCATTGAGTTGACTCACCTAAGGGTTGTAAGTCAGTTCTTTGTGTGTATCTCATTTCCTAATGAGATAGTGAGAAATAGGTCCATCCATATCTATATTTTAAAATTGGTGAACCCCCCTTTGCAACACAAACCTATTTTTCTACATTTTACTTAATTTATCATTTAGATATTCATATATCATTGTCCCAAAAGAGTCATATAGTTGGTCTAATGAAGGTATTTCCTCCATGTGGATTCTAAAACAAACAATTTTTCTTTTTCCTCCTTGGTATCTTTCCCAAAAAATAGAATCTTAGTCTAGTTTTTGTCTATTCGAGCTACTAGAATTGTAGGTTTCTCTAATTTATCTTTATATTTTCTTGGTTTTTCTCTACCCTCATTTTTTTCTCTTTTATTCTAATCTAGAATTATTTTTTCCTAAATTATTGTCTCTTTATTAACTTTAATAATATCATATTGTCTCACAATTTTTCTATCTCTACCATTATCTTTGTATTCCTCAATTGTAAAGAAATATTCCCCTAAGATCTCTCTACACAATAAAAAATTTACTCAAATTCTTCTCTCTTTCCTCTTCCTCCTAGAAGGTTTCACTATATATCCTTTTCTAGAAACTCTTCTCACCTTACTTGGCACAAGAGGTGATGCTTGTTCTAGAGGGATCATCTCCTCATGGGGTCTCTTGAGCTTTGGGGATGTGTATTTTTTAATTTTTCATTAATTAATAAATTTCATCTAGTAAAATTTTAGTTATTATCTTCCTCTTCACTGTTGCTTTTCTTCAAACACTTTCACTATTTTTGTAGCATATTTCAATTTTTTGATAACTTCTATTGTTTTACTATCTCCTTTCAAATTGTATTCCAAGAAACTCAAAGTCCTTATCAACACTTCTCTCTAAATACCGTAACACCTAATAATTTTAGTACTCAAATGATTTTTGAAGTGTAAAGGTTTCAAATGAGAAAGTAGGGTTAATAATTCCTAATCATGGCCTGCATATTTGATAACTATAGATCAATGGTATATTTTCAAATTAAAAACACATAAATTAGCTATGCACTCCTACTTCTTAGCTCTCCCATATTTAACTCTTATAATCTAGCTAACTTTTTATACTCCTTTAGATTTTTTACCATCTATATCAACTTTTCTTTGGCTTTCCTTATTAGGGATATTTATTACTTTGATTCTTCAACATTCATGAGAACCATATTATTTGATGATCCATTTGGCTTAGGATTCTCTAGGTTTTTGATAGTATCCCTCATAATGTACCCAATAAATGCTTCATTCACCTTCTCAATTTTCCTATGGTATATATTTCCCTTTCTTAGGCTTGTTTCAACCTCCTTTCCTAAGAAAGGTTCATCTCCTTTCTTTTCTTATAGCCTATTTTTTATCTTCACAAATATTTCTATAAAATTCTTACTATCACCTTTGTCCATTGATGTTTTAAGCTTTTTTCCTTAATATTTTTTACCTATTCCCAAAAGATTATACTATAATATCTAACTTATAAAACATGTCCTCCTAGAATCCTCTCATTGTATGGTGCTCTTAGTTTCCTAACTGCCCCAAGGGTTAGGACCTAGTTTGTACTAATTCCCATCATTAAAATTTATTCCACTAACATTTATAATCACTTTCCTTATGGCCTCACCAAAAATCCTACCCTAGTTTAATTCCTCTCCCTACCATCCAACAAATAAAGTTTTGGTAACATAGTCTAATTTTGGCAAAAAAAAATGCAAATTAATAGAACATAAATCCTACCCTAATTTGTGTCCTCATCTTCCTCACCAAAAAATGAAGTCCCAATAACATAGCCAAAAATTGATAATAAAACATAAACTAATGGTTTGAGTTCATCTATGTAAGAGTTATAGCTATCTAATGTGACACACAAGGAATAATATCAGATTATATGCATTAAGATTGTGGATCAATAAATGAATTGTGATAATAAATAGTAACAAGAAGAAACCCAATCACTCTAAAAAAAATAACTCAATGAAGCATAACAAAATTATATAAACAAGTGAAGTAAACCTGCAATAGTCACATCATACAAATCACCTTGCTTAACTCCATTGTTCTTCAATTGCACCTTGAAGAATGGTAGTGTAGTTGCTCTTAGAATTTAGCATAAAGCACTTAATAATAATGATAAAAAAAGTTTATAAATTTTTGGAGGATCAAATGAGATGGATAAATGTTGTATTTATATATTGTGTTTGATATTTATTAGAGGTTGAGATTGGATAGATAGATCAATGGATGAGAATTCTTGAGAGAAATTTTTGATACATTTGAGGAGTTAATTGGATGCATGATTTAAGTGAATTGAGTGTATGGAGCAACAAAGTGAAATTGGTTGACTAGAGAAGTAAGATTGACTATAAGTTAGACTAAATAGATTGGATAGAAGATTGATCTAATTGAAGAGTGAACTAGAAGTGAGTTTGAGTTAACTGATGAGGTGGAAAGTGCATGAATAATTAATAAAATAATTAAATAAATAAATTATTTAATTCATGTGCATATGAAAATATAAATAAAATAAAAAATTTATTTATTTCTAGAAGAAGATAATTTATGGAAGAATAATTAGTTTGATTAAATAATTTGAAATAATTATTTAATTATTGAGAATTAGGAGAGATTAATGGAAAATTAGTTAATTAAATAATTATACATTATTTGGTTAATGTGTAAGGGGCGAATAATTAATTAATTAAAATTATTTAACTAATATAGAGGGAAATGATAAATTGGTGAATTAATTAAATAATTTTTTTTTTTTTTATTAAAGTAGAAATGAAGGGAAAAATTGAATTTAAATAATTAAATAATTAAAATTATCTAATTATCAAAGATGAAGGGGAAATGATATTAATATAATTAAATAATATAATTATTTAATTAAAGTCAAAATAAGAATTGTCGAGAAATGATGATAGGATGTGTTAGTCATTTTTAGGTGTCTACAAAGATCATATAATAAAATAACATAAAATATGCATGTTTTACACATCATTAACACATTCATATGATCTAATCAATTCTATATTATCTTCTTGTTCACATTACATACTCTTTGGATATGCTTTATTATAGTATATTCCACTCTTACATTATCTCAAAATATTCATTAAATTATATTACATTCTCCTATATTATCTTATATTCTTTATTATATTTATTCCTATGGATGGTACATCTACATTTATATTATGACATTTCCAAACATAGGAACACAACCCCAAGATCATTTATTTAGGGTTGTATCCTTTTGGATCTATTAAAAATTAAATGGTTGTACCATAATGTTACTTTGAAGTTGTTGGAAATATGAAGCAATAACCCACTTGAAGCTGCAGCCTTCAATGGATCACCAAGAAGAATACCATGCACATGAACAAGAAATTAGTGCACTATGAGCAAGAAGAGAACTTGATCAAATGAGGATCTATGATGACTCCTGATTCAGAATGCTTTAAAATGCATGAGCCCTGCTTATATATGAAAGGAGGCGGTAATGGATGCACGTCCCAAAGGCACCCATTAAATGCCTAATGGCATATTTATATAAATACACGAGAGAAATATTAAATGCCTAGATAACTACATGCCTATTAATGAGAGGTGTCCCATTAAAATACCGCTTAGAATGCCACCTAGGAAACTAACTCCCAAGTAAACTTATTAATGATGTGAATAGGTTCTCACTAATATCTAGTTAGGAAATAACCCCATTCACAATAACACCCCCCATAAGTGCAACTTGGGAGTGTAGATATGATACAAATAATGCAATATGATGGGTTCCGACTACTAGGCCATGTTAGGTACCTATGTACAAATGAAAATGCAATCTCTTACAAATGGAGAAAAAGAGAAAACCTTGTGGGACAAAAATTCTCCCCAAAAAAGAGATACAATGTAAAATCTAATGCTAATCATGTACAAGCAATGGAAGTGATGATGGAGGTCTCAACATCAATAGTCCCCTAGAACTACATCCATCACAAGAGTACAATACAATGATCCCTCCATTGAAGGAATAAATGGAGACTAGATTGCCCCCTTTGAATGAAGTGTCCTCAAAGCCACTAAAAGAAGTCTGAAGCCAAAAGAGTGTCCAATGATGACAAACCACATGTCTCCCCCTAGGAAGAAAAAAATCCAATGGTAGATGTTGAAGAAACTCCAACTCCATGATGAAGTGAGAAGGAAGGAGCCTCATATATGAAATCTCTGAAAAGGAATCAAGTGCCTCCAAGGATGTCTCACCAAGATCAGGATCCCCAATCAATGTTGAAACAATGGAATGTGGAGACTCAAGAAAACTCTCCAAAGTAGAATTTGCATAGAGGAGAGATATCCCCTCAAGAATGTCCTCCAAACCTGTAGAAATAGCCAAGTCTGCAATACCTGAAACAAAGCCATCCTATAATCCCAAGCCTGGAAAACTGAATATGTCCTGCTAGACTGAATGAGATGATGATGGAGCCACACGAAGAAGAGCCAAATTCAACCAACCACCACAACCATTAGGTGAATTACTATCCTCCCTAGAATTTGGGGACTCAGGAATATAAGGATCATCATCATGATAAAAATGAGAGAAGGTATATACCCGTGATTGAGGATCGACCACCCCTACAACAATGAGCTTTCCAAGATCATTTCAAATGAGAATTGACTTAGATGTGAACTCAATTGTATTGCCTCCTTGTGTAATCTGATAAACTGAAAGAAGATTATGTGCCATATGAGGAATGTAAATTGCATCTTGGATATGACCTGAACCCATTAATATCACACTTATGAGCTACATGAACCATGGCAGCATTAGCAATCAACATTCTATCATACTCAGGTGCTCTAACTGGCCCTGGAACAATGTGATCAAAAGACCTAGTAACATGCATTGATTCTCCCGAATCAATAATCCATCCTTCATGTCTATCAACAAATGTAGTAATCAATGCTTGACCCTTGCCTCTGTTTCCTTTTTAGGTGGTGGCTCCTCATGTGTGGTAGAAGAATAAGGTGAACTAGATGAAGAAGGAATTGAAATATTGTGATCCTTGAGAAGTTGTTTTAACTCATGAATCTCCTTCTTAAAGCATCCTTGTTCACTATGCCATCTCCCTTGGCAAAAGGTACCTATGGGCTTCTCCTTATATTTTCCCTCTTTGGAAGAGGTGTTGGAAGTCTCACAAGATCCTATCTTAGGTTTACCTTTCTTCCCTTTCCCCTTAGGTGGTGTGGTGAGAAATGCATGAGATTTTGAAGTGACATCATTTTGATTGAGCTTGGATTGCTCCCTAGTCAATCTCTCACAAAAAACATCAAATGATGGCATCACAAAATTATCACCCAGTCCATCCATAGTCTCCAGACCACCAGATATGCATTAATGGAAAGGGCTGCTAACTTAGCTTCTATTTGTAATGCTTTAACATCACTTATAGAACCAAAGAGATCCTTATATTTGTCACATACATATCTAGGTGTAGTACACTCCTCAATGTGGAAGAACAAAGAATTAGAAACATGCAATGCAATCAAGCCCATCGCCTAATCACATTTGTTCTGATGAGAAAACTTCTGATATTCTTTAATGAACTCTGTTTGTTCCTCAACCAAGGTAGACCAAAATCCCCTAGACCAAAGAAGCCTCTGCATCTTCACCTTCCATGTGTGATAATTATGAGGAGTAAGAAGCTCAAATCCTAATTCTGCCATGTGTGCCAAAACAAAAAAACTACCAAGAGGCAAATACATCTGATAGAAATATTGTGAAACCTCTAATATATGATGTGCCAATAAAAATAAAGCCTCCAATGCAAACAAACCTTCTCCAAATTGTAGTATGTCCAAGATATCAAACAATTACCACAAATTGCAAAAACTTGATAGAATATACCTAGGGTTGAATCTTAAAAAGTGGATGGACTGAATGATAGAACTGTAAATCACCTTTGCAATCTTGCTAGAATCTCCAAAATCCAACAAAATGGTGAAAAGATATGAGCTCAAGAGTCCAAAAGGAAGCACTGAATTTAAATGAATATAATTCATAATCATAGAAAAATATGGAAAAATACTCTACATGACTACAAAGTACACGAACCCAGCTTTCTGGTGGTATCTTGTTTGCAAAAATTTGATTTCCTAATGAAAAGTTACACTCCGTTGAAAAAAATTGCCCTGTTGAGGGGTGTGGGCTAAATAGACGCAAAAATTAGTCACCTAAGGCAAAACAAAATTGGCCCCTAGGTTCCAATAGGACCATGGGGCTAATATTGGTTTTATGTCCCTATGCCATCGGCAGGGAAAAGTAGTTTGCACGGCCGAGCTTCGGAGCCGCCTGTGGCTCCTCTACTATCCTTCGACAAAAAATGTCCACCAGTGGGAATGCAGAGTGGTCGGCGGCGAAAATATCTAGTGGTTAGCACAAGAAATAAGGCATAGGCTTGACAGTGGATGGAAGTTAGTGGTAGGTCCAACAAGGATGTACACTACTTGAAAAATATTAGTACCTCTTGCGAAAACTGCAACTTGCAAACTCTTGAAAAACTGAACCAATGATATTTGAAATTTCAATATTGCCAATTTGGCAATTGAAATTTCATATAA